>CAXHUL010000473.1:58911-91651 GCA_964019695.1 Loripinus fragilis | reverse complement strand
AAAAAATAAATGTAATTTTAGGTGCACAAACTATCCTTATAAATCTGGACCTATGATACTTCCATAAAAATCCTTAAACATGACACATATAGCTCAGTCAATATAACAACAGTGCAGTCCCTTTATATGCAATTTTTAAGGTCCATAAGAATGGAAGTTGTGTTCAGCATCTAAAATGAACCAAGCTAAATTCCTAAATCAGGGAATAAGCTAGGGGGCAACTAGGGCGAAATAGTCACCCTAGGGGCCTAAACTTCGCCCTAAATGGGAGAGCTCGACCCAGGGAGAAGTGGGAGTCTCCCTAAAAAAACCCTCATTTTCATTCTGTCACCACACAAACGCAAGCTGTGGTGACAATCTACTACCACTGCATCATATTTCTCCCTCTATTTAATGGCAATAGTATGTGTAATGGCTAATTTGCTTCATGCTGTAATTTTGCGCTATAACTGATCCCTATCTGACATAAACCAAAACCAAAAGAAAATAACATTGTAGAGCTGTTATTTTTGGTCAGATGTTCATGAAATTTTCACCAAAATGTATGTAGCTCCTGTGTGGGAGTCCAGGGACCCTTATCGACAAGCTGATATAAAGGCACTCGAACAAGTTCAGCGCAGGGCAGCTCATTATGTGTACAATGACTATACATCCAGTACACCAGGATACTTAACAGAGATGGTCAACGAGCTTGGTTGGGAATACCTACTGGACAGACGCCAGATCTCAAGACTCCGCCTCCTCTACAAAGCACATCATGGTTTAGTCGACATAGACAAGGAAACCTACTTTAAACCAGGTGACAGCAGCACAAGAAGCCACACAGGATTCTACCAGGAACACACTACTTACCAGGTGTAAATTAGGAACCAGCAATTAATGTAGATATGGTTAATAATAATTATCAAATACTAGTCCGTTGACTTCGAATAAAAGTGTCGGCAAATTGTCTCAAAAAGTGTCTCCAACTTGTTGTATGTCGTAGTGTTCCGCCTTTTATTTGTCAGCGCACCCCTTCAAGCCATAAGACAGGAAGGGTAGTTTCACGACACGCCCTGCAGGCAAAGTGCTTGGTTATAAAAAAGTGATAAAAAAGGACTTTATATACTATATACAACAACCAGCATGCTGGCACAGTACCAGCAAGACAGTCGCGGCCTGTTGAGTGGTGGGGAAAGCCAGAGTACACGGAGAAAAACCAGTGCAAACTTATACAGAACAGGCAAGTTGTCTATAAATCTGTAGCAGAAATTAGGGCTGGGACGATACAGCTGTCATCCAATACGATACATATTGCGATACATGCAATGCAATACGATATGTATCACGATTTATCGACACCGATACAGCAACACTTAGAAGCACTATTCCTGTAGTATATTGACAAAAAGTTTGCACTTTTTTTCTATTCCAGTTGCTAATAATTCAAGAAGACAGATATTTTTGTCACTTTTTTTTGGAAAATTGACCATTAATTCGACATTTATGCTGTATACTGAATTTACATGTCTGTGTGTAGTGAAGCATGTAATACACACTATTAAGACCAGCAAACATGAAGAGAGCACCATCTTAAGCAGGTCCTGTGTACCATGCAGCTACTTCTAAACCTTAAGATTTATCCCTATTTTGTGGAAGCACAAAACCTAAATTTAAAAAAAATTCTATAAAGGCATTTGAATAACAGCAAGTAATTGGTATGTGGTTGCCCTATGAGTGCACAATAGATTTTTTTTTATCTGTCATTACTTTTGCCTGTTTGTCCATTTGAGGGAACATTTACACTGGAATAGAATGTATCCTAGTGTAAGCAATAATCACGCACATATCGCTTGTCGGCATATTTGATATATTCAGTCACATCAAACAAAAAATACTGGTATATTCTCGCCTTTATTCATGTAAATCCTCGCCACATAACTAATGATAAGTTTGGAAAAGCTCTTTTCTTGTGCTCCAACCGGTCTCGAAAATCCCAGACAAAAATGGCAACCTGCTGTCTACGTCATCAATAATCACGCACTTCTCAAAAACTCAGTTTTATGGGAAGCCAGACATGCAATACTTTTGAAAGTATGATCAAAATAAACAAGAGTATCTTATAAATTTTTCAGGTAATAAATAGTTATAAATACTGCAGAACTAATATTTGATTTGACTCAGCACAACTCAAGGGAGGGACTGCTGTTGTTTATTCATTGTTTGTTTTTGGTCCCATTGGCTGTGGGGTCTTATGTTGAGTTCTTGGTTTAATATGTAGTTCTAGGTATCCTTTCTGGTTTAGCAATCGTCTTGCTAAATGCTAGCTGTAATGTTGATATGATTTGATCTGTTCCCAAATAAATAAATATTTAAATAACGGGGAGTCAACTGAGCCAAAGTAAAATGTAAAAATACACATTTTGTCTCATTTTTACAAAAGAACTAAGGCATGAATGGCGGTCTATACTTTTTTTACCGCCAAAACTAGCCACGTGATAGTCATGTGAATTCGAAGTTGGGATAATAGCAAACGCAGCAGACAAAGTGTCAACGAACTGGGATAAATGAAAACATGTTTATTTTCCACCTGATTTCTACAAACTTTTGGATATAAGAAAAATATGACTAAATAACACTGTGTGAATAAATTGCGCAATAATTTTATCGGCAGAATCGCCATTTTCAATATGATGAAGGCGAGCAAAAATAGAGTGCTAAGAGTCCGCAAAAACTTTAGTGTGACGTCAGAAGTTTATGTGTAGACAGCGCGAGAGACAGAAAAACAACACTGCGTGATTATTGTGTAGCGTGAAAAAGCATACTCAGAGGATACCTGAATATATATTTTCAGGTTAGAAATTACCAAATTTGTTTCCAGTAAAATTTCTGAAAGTATCGCGGTACGGCACCCAAGCCTATCGATACAGTATCAGCCAAGTGCGTATTGATACGTATCGATGTAACGATATATCGTCCCAGCCCTAAGCCGAATTGTCACAAAAAACAAGTCGTCGTAGTCGTCTTGTTCCTGTGTCTTCGTAGAAATACACTTTATGAAAGTTTATCCTCTGCTTACTGCTTTAACGGGCGATAAGTCTCGACATGACTAAGAGTTGTTGATTAGAATGTAAAGCATCAACTGAACGAATCAATCCTAGACCTAATACGAATCGGACGAGTACGAATCTGATGGGGTACGAACTATAAAAACTTTTCATTTTTGGTAAAAACACCATCTAAAAGTCACAAAAGCAAATTTAAGATATTAAAATATTACTCTGACAATTGTCATTTAGCATCTCAGAAGCCTCAATAGTTCTTATAAGACGATTTATGGCTTAATTTTCGCAGTAAGTTTTATAAAAACAACCTTTTTCTTTTCGGTTTCGCCCGCACGTACAGGGAGATAACTTGAATAGTATCGAGGTAGTCCGATTCATTTGTTTTGGTTTTTGAGTTGTGGGTTTTCCCACTTCAGAGAGTGTAAACGAACACTTACAGTGACTAAGGGAACAAACATGGGTCCCTGTATGTCATGTCTTGAAGGGGAGTCTGATGATAACATTCAGCCATCACCAGTAAGCTTTCATGTTCAGCACTGAAGAGTGACAATTGCACTGGGACCTATCCTCATCATATGTCTCTATCCAGTAACTTTTGTAACATCTATAGGTCACTAATCTATCTATCTATCCATAATCCATTTTATCCTCTCATGATCTATCTATCCATAATCCAATTTAGCGCCTCACGATATTATTTGGAAACTTGTTTGTTTGGTTTGATGGTTAATGTCCCATGGTGTCAATTAACAGCCATGCAGCGTGTCGGGTTGGTCAGTTCACCTTACCGTACTTTTTTTCAGGGAAAGCTTGACTAAACACCTAACCAGTACTTTATGCACATACTTTCAGTTGTAACTGACAACAATTAACCCTCCTTGATCGAGTCATGGAAATGGAGGAGAAAGGCCGTAGAAATCATTTCATGATCAATCCGAGAAAGTTAGTATGGCACCAGGCCGGGATCCAATTCATGACCCATGGATCTGCAGTCAGACTGTCACGTGTCAAGGGGTTGTGAGTTTGATCCCGGCCCTGTCCCATACTTTCATGGAGATTGTGTGGTAAATATAGGCCTGACTTAAATGCTTTGTTCTATATTCTTCCTACCATCATGACCATAAACCTTTAATTTTTATGTTGAGCTTCAGCAAGGAATTTAAGCTAAACACAAGCGAACGCTCCACCAACTCATGAACTGAGCAATGGAGGCAGTACTCCCATTCATGGGAGTTCTGAGTCCCAGTTGTTCATATTTCACATTTATTAGTTGTCATTTTCATTTTTTGTTATCAATTTGGAACTCACATAGCACATCTAGAAAAAGTCAAATCAATAAAAAAAAAATGAACGCATATGTGTACGTCTAACCTGTTGGACTATGGAGGCAGCTAAGAGTGTCCAACATTGGAATGTATTTTTCATTTACAGATTAATGTCCCATTCTTAAACCTAGTTTGACCATTAATTATGAAACTTAACAACAAGGTCATGTGCCATAAATACATCATGCATGTCATTAAACTAAATAAAGATATTTCTTATTAAATTTCTCAGATGATGAATTTATCTTGCCCATATTCATTTTAGATGAGCGGGATAAGTTGAGTTCAACATGAAAAAAAGATTTATAACCTCTAGGCCTGATCTGAATTATTAGCCTGATCTTGATCTGGACGCCGTTTGCTCAAATCCCAATATTTAGGTGTTTTTTTTAAATATCAGAGTCAGCAGGAGACTTTTTTAACTTTATGCCTAAACCTTCTCTGCTCGTAAACACAAAGTATGACAGCAAATGGATTTTCAGGATTTTGAAATTTATACTGATAGGCTTCGCTGACTTAATCAGTCAGGCACTGGAAGGAAAACCTTCTAACAGGTTTGGATGGAAATTCCTTCCAACCTAACAGTCTCTCAATTGTAGTTCTATTTCTCATAAATAAGCCAAAGCATCTGTTTGTGATTACCTGGATTTCCATTCATATTTATTTATAGTTACAAACTTATGTAATATTGCATTCCTTGAAAAGATATCTTCAAGAAAAGTCATCACAAGTTTGCAAACTTTCTCTAAGACCAGTGACAAGAAAAGATTCATAAATGATCTTAATTAGCTGTTACCTGTATTGCAATAAGGTTTATCAAGTAGAAACATGATTTTTCTGCTTGGTTATGTAATGAAAACATACTAATTACATCATTAACCCTGCGATCGGCTGTCCGATCAGATGCCAAATTTGCAATGAAAAGGATGTTTTGGAAGGGTTTTCCTTCCAAAACTTGTCATTAAGATGGATGGTAAAACCTTCCAAGTTTCAGTGAAAAAACTAATTGGAAGGAAAATCCATCCATAGTGAAATTGTTAAGATGGAAGGCTATTCCTTCCAAAAAGGGTACTTTTGGCATGGAAGGTTTTCCTTCCAGTGCCTGACTGTTAATTATTATCAGATTGTCTATAAGACCAATTTAACTTGAAATTGTTGATAGTTTGTATAGGCATTATTCAATTTTCTACATCTAATAGTTGGGTACTGTCTGTCACCATTGACCATTATGATACTGTAGGCGGTTGAGAAAGAGAAAATATAGGAAAGGCAGAAATCAGTAATTTCAGGAAAGAAAGAAAATTTAAGAAAGATTACAAATAGCATTTGACCAATCTGGCTATAAAGTTAAAAGTTTAAAGATTAATTTGAATTGCTGTAATTAAGTTAAAGAGACTAAGTCTGCAAATATTTACATTTTTCAAAAAAAAAATCTTTTCTTTTTAAATCATTTGTAAAAGCAGAATTAAGTTAAGTTTTCATAATAAATCTGTTCACTATAGCTGAAAACTGCATGGAAAAGTGAATTATCTTATAAAACAGTTTTTTTTCTCTTGTTGGTAATTATTTGCGTCCCTCCAATAATTATAGACAGTAAATGTTTAACATAAATGCTGTTGTTTTGATACTGATAATTTGTAAAGATTTACGAAATTGGTAATATGTATACCTGGATTTTAGTTTTTTTACTGTGTTCTTGAAAAAAAGAAACATTATTTCAAAAATTAAAAGATCAAAAGTTACAGACTATGCAGCTTTAAGGATTGTGAACATGTTGACTTTCATTTATGTGGATCAGACAAAATACACTAAACTCCACTGTCAAAGCTGTGCATTTATGTAAAAGTGTAATTGTATTATATACATATGTAAAAAGCACACCTATCATCTATTTTTTTCTTCTTCAGGAAACTCGAAGGAGGCAGCAGGCTGAGGCAGCTGAAAAAAGACAGCGAGAGATAGAAGGGCGGGGTGTGAAAGATCCTGAGGCATTGAGAAGAAAACAACAGAAGAGAGAAGAAATGGAAAAGAAAGCTGAGCTATCTCCTGGGTCAGGGGAACCGAATCTTAAGGTAAATCTGAGCTATCTCCTGAGTCAAGGGAGCCAACTCTTAAGGTAAAGCTGAGCTATCTCCTAGGTTAGGGTAACCAAGTCTTAAGGTAAAGCTGAGCTATCTTCTGGGTCAGGGGAGCCAACTCTAAAGGTAAATCTGAGCTATCTCCTGGGTCAGGGGAGCCAACTCTTAAGATAAATCTGAGCTATCCTGGGTCAAGGGAACCGACTCTTAAGGTAAAGCTGAGCTTTCTCCTAGGTCAGGTGAACAGACTCTTAAAGTAAAGCTGAGCTATATCCTGGGTAAGGGTAGCCTTATCTTTAGGCAAATCTGAGCTATCTCCTGGGCCAGGGGAGCCAACTCTTATGGTAAATCTGAACTATTGCCTGGGTAAAGGGAGCCAACTCTTAAGGTTAATCTGAGCTATCTCCTGGGTCAGGAGAGCCAACTCTTAAGGTAAATCTGAGCTATCTCCTGGGTCAGGGGAGCCAACTCTTAAGGTAAATCTGAGCTATCTCCTGGGTCAAGGGAGCCAACTCTTCTGGTAAATGTGAGCTGTCTTCTGGGTCAGGGCAGCCAACTCTTAAGGTAAATCTGAGCTATCTCCTGGGTAAAGAGAGCCAACTCTTAAGGTAAATCTGAGCTATTTCCTGGGTCAGGGCAGCCAACTCTTAAGGTAAATGTGAGCTGTCTCCTGGGTCAAGGGAGCCAACTCTTAAGGTAAATGTGAGCTATCTCCTTGGTCAGGGGAGCTAATTCTTAAGGTAAAGCTGAGCTATCTCCTGGGTCAGGGGAGCCAACTCTTAAGGTAAATCTTAGCTATCTCCTGGGCCAGGGGAGCCGAACCTTAAGGTGAAGCTGAGCTATCTCCTAGGTCAGGGGAGCCAACTCTTAAGGTAAATATGTGCTATCTCCTGGGTAAGGGGAGCTTACTCTTAAGGTAAATATGAGCTATCTCCTGGGTCAGGGGAACCGACTCTTAAGGTAAAGCTGAGCTTTCTCCTAGGTCAGGGGAACCAACTCTAAAGGTGAACCTGAGCTATCTCCTGTCAGAGAAGCCCACTCTTAAGGTATACATCTGAGCTATCTCCTAGGTTGAGATAGCCACCTCATAATGTAAAGCTAAGCTATCTCCTGGGCCAGGGGAGCTAACTCTTTAGGTATATCTGAACTATAACCTGGGTCAGGGGAGCCAACTCTTAAGGTAAAGCTGACCTATCTCCTGGGTCAGGGGAACTGGCTCTTAAGGTAAAGCTAAGCAATCTCCTAGGTCAGGGAAACCGACTCTTAAGGTAAAGCTGAGCTTTCTCCTGGGTCAGGGAAACCGAATCTTTAGGTAAAGCTGAGCTTTCTCCTAGGTCAGGGGAACCAATTCTTAAGGTAAAGCTGAGCTATCTCCTGGGTCAGGGGAGCCAACTCTAAAGGTAAATCTGAGCTATCTCCTGGGTCAGGGGAGCCAACTCTTAAAGGTTAATCTGAGCTATCTCCTGGGTCAAGGGAGCCAACTTTTAAGGTAAATCTGAGCTATCTCCTGGGTAAGGGGAGCTAACTCTTAAGGTAAATCTGAGCTATCTCCTGGGTCAGGGGAACCGACTCTTAAGGTAAATCTGAGCTATCTCCTGGATCAGTGGAGCCAACTCTTAAGGTAAATCTGAGCTATACCCTGGGTCAGGGGAAACAACTCTTAAGGTAGATATGAGCTATCTCCTGGGTTTGGGGAACTGACTCTTAATGTTAATCTGAGCTATCTCCTGGCATCTAGAACAGAAATAAAATTAAAATAGAAAATTGAAACCTGTGACCCCTCAGAGTATATAATGGACTTTTTTGTATGACTATGAATCTGGCTTGAGCATTCTACTTTTAACAAGAAAGGGTTACATCATATACTCAGTGATTCATTTACAAGTTTGGGCTTATGGGTCCTGGGACTCACTGTTTCCGATATCAATGAGTCCCAAATGCAAACTTATGAGTCCAGAACACCATTTTTAATGACAAGTCTGCAAAAAAATTGCATCCTGGGACTCGCTTAAATAAAAACTTTGCATCCAAGAGACAAAATTATGCACAAAAGATGCAGGATGCGCAGGTAACAAAATCACTGTATACTACAGTAAAATAAATGTTCTGAAATTACAAACGCTTTTCACTTTCTGTTTTTAATGAAGGGCGCGAATTCACAAAATATTTGGCAGAATAGCAAACAGGGAATACCCTGATCAGACTGCTTCTTCAGAAGCAGTCTTATCTGGTTCTGCGTTGTTTGTCAGTGCCTTTTAAGGCTTTTTGGCTGGCAACTTTTAGAACTTTTGCTGGTGAAGTTGTGTAATTCATTTACCGGTATTGTATATTTTCAGTGGAATGTTGGCTAATGAAACAAGGGAGATAACAAGTTTGACAATGGCTGGTTTAAAGTTTATGCTTTAATAGACTAAGTATATACAGCTCATCGACACTGTCGGATAAGCTCACCTTTACCAATATTTCTTCAAGAACTTGAGAGTATTTACCCTAAATGTTCAGTCACCTTAGTTACTATATATGAGCCGCGACATGTGATTTCCAACAATGAAGCATTTTGACAAGTGTAGACTCAGATGAGCCTGTGCAGCCTCCCCACTCCAAATATTTTTCAGTGAGTAGCTTAACACTTAAGAATATTTAAGCGACTAGCAAAGGCTCTGATCAGACTGCGTGTATGTGCAGGCTGATCTTAGGCTTTGCTGGTCGCACATACAGACATTGTTGGATACCCCATGCCACGGCTCATATATTGTTTGTCAATTTCTTTATACATTTAAGTGTTGTTGCTTTCAATCGATGCATTTTCAAAGCAAAACAATTCCAAAAGTCATGTGGTATAGTTTGAGTTTGTGCATTGAGGCTGGGTGACTCCAACATTAACCAACGACATTCCGTCTTAACTGGTGTTTGTGTAACATTGATCATGTATAGTTATGCATTCAGCTTTGCTTTAATTTACTTAAGAGTTGAACCAATGGCATTCATAATTTCATGGGCCTCTGCTTACTTGAAATGGCTCTTCATTAAAATTCACTACATAAAAACATTTTCGCAAATATCAGCTTATTTTTTAAAAAAAAATTTGGCGTAATGTTTAATTCTAGTTCACAAAAATTATTTATAAATATTAAAGGAAATTATTTGCAAATCACTATAAAATAAGGCCTATAATCGCTAACTGATATACCCCATCCAGAACCTCATAAATGAAATCAATTTACTTCATACTTGCTGATAAGGCATGTAAGATGTAGTCCTAGAATGTTAAACTGTATACAATGATCAGGAGCATTCTGATCTAGGTTTTAACTGTTTGCAACAACTTATCTGAATATTTTAGGGTACTTATAAGGTACAAGCTTGTAAGATTTGAGATTAAAAGCGTAGCAACTTACAGAATAGATGCTTTTTGCTAGACTTGGGCCAGCACATGGAATTTTGGTAATTATCTCACATGCCCAAAAAACTCCTTTAACCTGTTACTCCATAATAACGCCTATTGACGCCTTTAAAATATCACGTATTTGAAAATATTATGGAAATGGAGCATTTTCCAAAAGAGCAAATGATCCGTTTTCCACAATATTTTCAAAAGTGTATGAAAACTTAACTTAAATTTTTTCTGATTTCTTTCAATGTTGTCTAAAAATAGAAAATGATGTTACGATCTAAAAGTAGCAAATGAAGTAAATGGTTAAACACCCTTGCTAGAATATCTAGTGTGTTTGCAAGCAGTGAAAGCCCTGGCAAGACTCTGCATATAGGCAGGTTTGTGTGAACCTTCGCTGCTTGTCGATGCAAAAAGTACCAAAATCATGTGTGCTGGCCTATATTATCCAAGAGTACATTAGATGCCAGAATAGAATGGTTCTATAATAAGTTGACTGGCTTGATTGGTTTCATTTTAACAGTTACAGTTTAGATGACAAATTTATGGATTACAGTTAAACCTGTGTAAAATGACCACTCTCAAAAGGACCAAAAATTGGATTTCATGACCAATTATCGCTTTATGCAGGTCAAAAGTATTGCAGAATCCTCCAAGGGGAGCATTCTGCAATAGTTTTGACCTTCATTAAGCTATCAATTGTTATTAAGATCTTAATCTATTTAGGAGTGGCCGTTTTACACAGGTTTTACTATATCTAGCTAGTAACTACACTTGTTATTTTATTAACATTTTAATAGATTTTTCCTACTATGTTTTGCAATATACAGGGTAATTTCTAGGTTGTACTTGTACATATTCAACTTTGTGAGGCACACAAGAGTAGATGCACGCAAGGAGCTGACCAATCTGCCAACCACAATCTGATCTCGAGGTTATAAAACTTTTTTCATGCTCAACTCAACTTAAAGTCTCTCAGATGTTGTATTTATCATGCTATTTAAATTTTAAAATGCCAACAATTGTTGGCAGTTTAACATTTATGAGCAGGATAAACTTTGTGCACAGCTGAGTTGAGTATGAAAAGTTTTATAACCTCGGGCCTGATCTCGAGGTTATAAAACTTTTTCTTTATGCTCAACTCAACTGAGCATGAAATTTATCCTGCTCATAAATGTTAAAATGCTAACAATTATTTAATTTATAGGCAGGAGAAATAAAACGTCTGAGAGTTTTAAAGCAAGAAAAATTGTTATTTTTCACCAATTTACCATTTATGAGCAGTTAAAATTTCATGCTCAGTTGAGGTGAGCCCAAAAAAAGTTTTATAACTTTGGGTCCTGATCAGTCTTTGCTGTGTGCTCCATGGGTGAAAGTTAAAAATGTCCAAAATCCTGAACTTTCATAACTCCAATCTTAAAACTTGAAGTATGCCCACTAAATATTCACACTTGCTAGTTTAAATGGTCTATTGTCTTTAGACAGACTGTATATAAATAAGAAAACCTATTAAAATCTCCCTTTGGAAAGTCAGCCTCAAAATCCTGAATTCAGGAATAATCCTAAAAACTTTCACCCATGTCTATAGGTAGCTAAGGACCCACTGTATCTTAACCCTTTTCAATCTGATGGATTATTCCATACATATTGATACAATAGTATGGAATTGACCATTTTGTATTTTAAGGGGTTGCTGGTCAAAATTTCATCTGGGCAGCATTTCATCTGGGTCTATACTGTATTACGACATGATAGTCGTAACAAAGTAAAGCATAGCTGAAAAATTTCACGTGCCTTTGCTGGGAATCGAATCCGCGTCACCCTGGTACAAAACCAATGCTCTAACCACTGAGCCAAAGAGTTGACTCTCTGACCCAGTTGTCAGAGATTGATTATATACTGGAAGCTATGCGAAATCTACCTTATGTAGATATATAGGTGAGAGTGCCTGGCCCGTAACACTCCCCCTCTGCAAAGAAGTCATCATTTATGATGACGGAAAGCTTTTTTTAGGCAAAATAAAGTCCAATCCGGGACATGAGCCCCCATCTTACGACATGATAGCCGTAACAAAGTAAAGCATAGCTGAAAAATTTCCCGTGCCTTTGCTGGGAATCGAACCCGGGTCACCCCGGTTTAAAACCAATGCCCTAACCTTTGAGCCAAAGAGTCGACTTTCTGACGCAGTTGTCAAAGATTGATTATATACTGGAAGCTATGCGAAATCTACCATATGTAGATATATAGGTGAGAGTGCCTGGCCCGTAACAAGTGTTTTCCAAAATAACGGTATCCAGAATGAAAAGGGTTAAGGTAGACAGGGAAGACTGATGATCAAACTGTGTGGATGCCCCAAGACTGATTAGTCTTCAGTTCGTGCAAGTACATTTTGTTGCTTTTGTCATGAGGGACTCATTTCATTTCAAACAGTGTATGCCTCAGTTTGCTTGCACATGATGTGGTCGCTGATCTAGGTCTTCAATGTTTGTGAATGTATCATAAATCTATGTGTATTTATCATTGTAAATCCTGAATTAAACAGATTCTGTGTTTTATCCAGTTTTTTCTGACACATCGGCATCATTTCAGTCATTTTAAATCACCTGAGATGAAGGTTCACAAGGTGCAATTATTGTTTAGCATGACTGTTGCATGCTAGCTGCTAGTGTGTAAATACCAAATCTCATGTACCGACTCCTTATTATATTGGTGGTGCCCACCGGAAGTCTCTTGACTCAGATCACCACAACAAATGTTTACTTGGCACAATATCATCATTAACCCTTTGCATACTAATGGATTCTTTCTTCTGGTTTCATACAATAAACGTGGGAAAGCCCATTGATCATATCTAGGGGTGTCAGGTTAAAAAATGCAATTTTTTTTGTATTTTTTGTCTCAATATCTTTTTTTAACAAACAGCAATATGCTGCATTGTTATATACCTAATAAGTGTTTACTATAGAAACTTGATGTGTTTCAATCGCTGACCGTTGAACATCTCGTGTATATTTAACGTGTCGCAGTGTGACTGATGGTTAACCAATCACTGGCGGCGGGCTTCATTTCCATAAATATATGGCAGCCGAGGGCTTCATTGCCATTTAAGCCTGTGTGCTGGAAAGAAAGGTATATAACAATGGCGCTTCGAGGTTCGGGCTGCGGCACATTATCACACTCGGGCATGGCAAACGTTAATATATAGAAAATAATGTTTTAGCCTCTTATTTCATCTGGGTCTTCACTGTTTGTAAAAGTACTCATTTGGAGGTTTTCAAATACAAAGGGTTGATGATCCGGTACCCAGAATGAGGTGCATACATCGAAGATTCAAATCCAGTGGCGTATCCAGAAGGGTTCGCTCGAACCCCCCTCCTCTGCCCCTCGTTTTAAAATATCCTATGAAAATGAAATAATTTGGTCTCAGTGAGTATTTCATTTTCATGGGATATTTAAGAAAAATGAGATAAAATTAGCAAAGCCAATCCCCCACACCTTTATACATATGAACCCCCTTTCCTAAAATCCTGGATCCGCCCCTGAAATCAGTCTGAGCATCCGCAGTCTGATCATGATCAGTCTTAAGTATTATTTCTGAAGAAACATTGGACCCTTGACTATCCATAGAGTGCTCATTGAAGACTGAGTCATCGATGGGCCCACATGCCAACTTGTACCTTTTGCTGGGCACCAGCTCATTTAGGGGATAAGTGTATTCAAAATTTTCATTTGGGGAGGTTTATAGTCGGATATATGAATGAAAATTTAGTTTTACGGCAAAGCTGTAAAACGTGATTTCCGAACGTATATCTGATGATATACCTCTCCAAATGAAAATTTTGAATACAGTTATCCACATTCTAATACACTTCTGCAGTTTCGACTCAAATTGGAGCCTTGCAAGCGGCATAATGTCGCACATCAGCCAACAAAAGGTGATGTTATTAATGTCGTCAAACTGTTTCCTACAGTATATCACATGATATACTGTTGCAAATTTTTGACGTTATCCAATCAGACGTCACATTACAAAGCATTAGAATTAGGGTTGAAGAGGTAGCTAGACTCTGTAAAACTCTTGTTACACAATCAAACTGTTTTCTTTGAGTAGCTTTCTATCATTTGTGAAAGTTCATATCTTACCTTGTTTCCTTCATAGCTCAGGTGAGGGATTAACTGTTTTACAATATAGGCCTCAATGCGAGAAAACCTGACTTTGTTGCATGCCAACAACAAAGGTGTAGACCAGCCTGCACATCCATGCAGTCTGATCAGTGCCTTTGTTATTCGTGGTCTGGAAAGTGCAACATTCCAACTTGCTCCATGCGAAATTACAATATTCTAGCTAGACTCTGTAGCTGGGCAGGCTGGTTTGGGCCTTACTTGGTAAGAAGTAAGTAAGGGTGCAAAGATCAGGAATCGATACAATCAAGCACCACACCTGACCCAGGATACCAATGAGAAACTGACAAACTCACAGTTAGACACCACAAACGAGAGTTAAGAGGCCAGCCCTTTCCCAGCAGGTGAAACCTCGAAGATAGATTTTCTCCCAGTGTGGCCCATATGGTTTCTTGTACTTTCATTGCTATTTATTTAATATGTTCTTACTGAAAAGATATTATATTTATATCAAGTAAATAAAAGGTTCTAAACCAGTCTTGTCTTAGTTATATTTTAGGCAGCTCATGAACCTGTGTAAAATGGCCACTCAAAAATAGACAAAACAAAGAAATGGAGCATTCTGCAAAACTTTTGACCTGCATTAAGCAATAATTGGTCTTAAAAACCTGTTTTTGTTTTATTTTGAGAGTGGCCATTTTACATAGGTTTTTCTGTATTTGTGAGCAGTGAAGGCTCATCTATGCCTTCACTTTTAACACCCACAAATTTAAAATAGTGACAAATACAAAGGTTTAGGCAAACTATTTAGACTTTTGCCCACAGAGTGTTTGTGTTGATATTTAACTATCAACAATTTTTCAGTCATGTTCCCTAGGTTGATCCAGTACTCAGCAGAGGATAAAGTGCCTTGCTCAAGGACATGACACAGTGCATCCAGTGAGGCTCGAACCAGCAAACCCTGGATCTCAAGCATTCTTTCACTGAGCCACTTTAGCCCCACTAAATAGCTACATGTGCATCTTTAATCCTTTATATTCTGATGGATTATCCCATACATACTGATACAATAAGTATGGAATTGTCCATTTTATATTTTAAGGGGTCACAGGTCAAAATTTCTATAAAATGGTCCCTTTTTTCCCTGAAGGTCATTTTATCTAATAAAAACTAGCTTTATGCTGCATTTCATCTGGGTCTTCACTATTTACCAGAGTACCTGTTATGGGGTTAAAATCCTTTATACAAAGGGTTTATGAATGATTTTACACATGTCTGATAAGCACCAAATTATCTCGAGCTGGTATTTTATCTTTAAACACCTTATTTACTGGTACAGTGCAGTCCCTATATAACACTGTTGGGGTTCCATACAAATGGACCTTACTATAAGTGAATTGTGTTATAAATGGACAGTTTTACAAAGGAATTATAGGAAAATGACCATAGATTTGAGTGTTTTCCTATCATTCCTTTGGAAAATTGGGAGCCACAACATGACATTATATCCAAATCAGTGTTAAACAAGGTGTGTTATAAAGGAACTGCACTTTACCCCCTAAATCTGTCAATCATCAACAAATTACATAAAGGAATGTACCATATTCTTCCTAAATTTTCAGACATCTTTCATTTCTTACTGAATTCATCCTAAAGCTACAACAAATGCTTACCACTATCTGTTAATAGGTTTTGTTAACATTACGTCTCAGTCAACACATTTTCACTCAAGACCAGACAATTTACTGTCTTCCTGGGTTGAACCAGTACTAAGCTGAGGATAAAGCATCCTGCTCAAGGACACAATACAGTGCTTCAAGCGGGTGTTGACCTAGCAACCATTCAAACCCAAGTCTAAAAGTCTACCACTGAGCCACTGCGCTCCTTTAGTATTCACGGGTCCAAATAAACAAATTTTGCGAGCGTAAGTTGTCAATAATTTCTTATTCATCAAATTTAACATAGCAAATGGGTACATACAAGAACCATCTCAATGAGAGAGTTCTTTTTGAGTACCTACAAAGTAGATTTTGGTGGAGAAATTTAGAAAAGTTATTTTTTAATCCTGGATGTTTAAAATATAGTGATGGAATGAATAACAAACAGTGTAAACCCAGAGCAGACTGCTCATTCAAGAGCTGGCTATTCTGGGTTTACATGGTTTTATATTACGATAACTGGGGATGTTAGGGTGCCAAAACTTTCAAACAATCAATAACAAAGTGGTATCTGTCTGATACAGATCAGGCTGCACAGAAGTACAAGTTGATCTGATTATTGGTTTTGGGTATTTGAGCCACAACATGAGATTTCCAGCAACGTGGTATGTGCGACCAGCAAAGGCATATGCACAGTCTGATCAGAGCCTTTGCTAGTCGCTTGAATATTCTATGGCTGTTAAGCTACTGACTGAACAGCGTCTGGAGTTTCTAAGCTTAAAAGGAGGCTGCACAGGCTCATATGAGTCTACACTTGTCAAAATGCCATATTGTAGGAAATCACATGCCGTGGCTCATTTGTAGATTGTGTCACAAACATGTATGATTTAAGAAACAATAAGTCCTGAATTACAGTAGTTAGATAATTTATTTATATCGCTAACAAACATCCATAATAATATTCCACCTCAGTTCATGTTTATGGTATGGAACAAATATATTTAACATTTAGCCTGGAGATCTGGTATGAGAAGGACTAGCCAACTGCAGCTTACCTCAGGACTTGCAAACTATCTGCAGTCTAAATATCAAACCAGGATTAAGTAAGTAAGTGACGATAGCAGTCTTTTCTGGATATCAAAGACGGGTGTGAAAATCAAAAAATTTTCTACTTGTCCAGGGTACAAAAATCTACTTATCTGTCACTGAATCTTACTTGCTCGAACTTTACTACAAAATATTTACTGCTTGTTCATTCCATGTATGACTTTATCAACCCATAAAGCGCCACCTATAATTTGCAGCAGACGACAATTTCAAATTTTGCCGCTTTTTCAAAAATAACAAATAAGGCATGATATTTCATGAGAATTGTCTGCCAGCAGACAATTCTCATGAAATATCATACCTTATTTTCTTTTAAAATTAGGAAAGATGTCACAAAATTTGTTGGCTGCTGCAGTTGTGATTGTGGCTTTAAGGGTTAATTTACAATTATCATATTCCTTTTTGAAAAATTACTAGCTTATGTTACACCAAGTCACTTACATGCAAGTTAGTAATTCTTCAAAACAGTACAGTGCTTATTGTTCATTCAAGACGTTAAAAGTTTTTACAACTTGGCTCATGTTTTTTTTTCATTAGTGACTTAACCATACTGAGGAATTATCATGAAGTAATTTTTAGTAATTTTACACAGAAAAACATCTGAGATGAATTTTGATGAGAAATTCTCTTATAATAGCCAATGCTCATATATAATTATTTTTTGATACATGTTGCTAGGTATCCAAAAGTGCCTTTATTTGACTTTCTTCTACCTTAATTTGCTGGGATTTTAAAACTGTTTCACTAACCTAATTGGTGTACTCAGTATATAGCAAACAATAATTCTAAAATGAATAGATAATGTCTGATGAAGGACTGGTTTCAAACTGTTTTTGAAATGGCGAAAATGGGTCCTAAGGCATAGATACTGTTACACATTTTTTCAAATCCAGAAAACAGAAATGCTATGAAATCTCAGGTGAGTTTGAAATCCAACATGTACAGGTCCCGAGGTTATAAAACTTTTTCCATGCTCAACTCAGCTGAGCATGAAATTTATCCTGTTCATAAATGTTAAAATGCCAACAATTGTTGGCATTTTAACATTTATAAGCATGATAAATACAACTGAGTGACTTAAAGCAAGAAATTTTTTATTTGTTGGTATTTTAGTTTTTTTGAGCCGTTGAAATTTCAGGCTCAGTTGAGAAGAGCATGAAAAAAGTTTTATAACCTCGGGGCCAGCTTGTCCTGGAAAAAGTTTCACAGAAACGTAACATTTTTATGCATTAAAAACAGGTGCCATGGGGTTGTCTGCGGTTTGTAATTGTGGCATTTCCTGATCATACTCACTTACTATTTTTGATCCCTATATTATTGCACATTAAAAGTTATATAACAAAATTATAAAATTTACATTTGAATCACAATACATTAATTTTGTATTTAAACCTATTGCACTCAAAAATGACTGAAACTATAGTTTTGGTCATTTTGAGTGCAATTATGGTTAAATGAAATTAGAAACCCCAATGATTGCTGTCAGAGAGTGCTACTCAGGCCTTCAGTTAAGAGTGTGTGAGAAAATTTTTTCTTCTAGACTTATTTCTCAGCCAAAACATAAAGCTGTCCTGTCTAATTGCTATAAGCACACCTTACAAACATTGTACAGTTTCACAGTTTATAGAATTTACATTTAAATCACAATACATTTGTATTTAACAATAATTGCAATCGGAATGACCAAAACTATAGTTTTGGTCATTCGGAGAGCAATATGGTTAAATGAAATTAGAAACCCCAATGATTACTGTCAGACAGAGTGTGCTAAATGGGAAAGTGTTCCTAATGCTTTCAGTTAAGAGTGTTTAACAAAATATTACTGTTCTAATTTCTCAACCACAACATGTTGTGGGTACCCAAAAGGACCATCTTAATGAGACCGTGCTTTTGAAGACCCAAAACATATGTTAAAATTGATGGTTTATAATAAGAAATATTTACAACAATGTGGAATTTTGACAAATGTAAACTTAGACAAGCATGTGAAGCCTCCTTTTAGGCTTAGCAACTCCTAATGCTGTTCAGTCAGTAGCTTAACACTCAAAGAATATTTAAGTGACTAGCAAAGGCTCTGATCAGTCTGCATGTATGCGCAGGCTGATCTGATGCTTTGTTGGTAACATATACCACATTAATGGAAATCTCATGTTTTGATTGAGAAATAATTTTTTTGTTTGATTTGATTCTTTACGTCCCAGTCAACAACTTTTGAGTTATCTCGGGTAGAGTTGAACCAGAACTAAGCAATGATTAATGTGTCTTGCTCAAGGAAACAACGCAATGACGCCGGTGAGGCTTGAACCCGCAACCCTTCGGTCTTGAGTAAAGCACTCTACCACTGTGCTACCTGGTCGAGAAATAAGAAAATGATTTTCAGTACTAAGCAATGATTAATGAGTCCGACTCTTGCTCAAGGACACAACCCAGTGACGCCGGTGAGGCTCGAATCCGCAACCCTTCAGCCTCGAGTCAAGCACTCTGCCACTGAGCCACTGTGCTCCCTGGTTGAGATATAAATTATTTCTATGTTACACACTCTTAACTAAAGGCCTGAAATCAAGATAAAACTGCTCATGAAAGTGTTAACTACTGATCATGGTATATACTGTACCATTCAACCTCTATATTTTACACATCTTACGGTAAACATTCTAAAATTTCAAACATTTTCTCTTTCTCTTCTCAAATAAAATGCTGGTTTCAGGGCTGTTGGTTACCAGGGCTGTTGGTTATCAGGGCTGTTGGTTATTAGGGCTGTTGGTTATCAGGGCTGTTGGTTATCAGGGCTGTTGGTTATCAGGGCCGTTGGTTATCAGGGCAGTTAGTTATCAGGGCTGTTGGTTATCAGGGCTGTTCGTTATCAGGGCAGTTGGTTATCAGGGCTGTTGGTTATCAGGGCTGTTGGTTATCAGGGCTGTTGGTTATCAGGGCTGTTGGTTATCAGGGCTGTTGGTTATCAAGGCTGTTAGTTATCAGGGCTGTTGGTTATCAGGGATGGAAATTCACAAAATGCTTGTCAGAATAGCAAACAGTGAAGACCCTGATCAGACTGCTTCTTCAGAAGCAGTCTGATCTGGGTCTTCACTGTTTGTCTAGGCCTTTTTTGCAGGCAGCTAGTGTTCGAAAGTTTAGAACATTTACCATAGTTCTATTTTGCAGTTGAGTGACTCATTGGGCGGAAACTGGAACTGTTGATATCACCAATCAGTCCGTTCTTGTTTATCTGTTTTCTGTATGACACAAATATGTAAGAAATTATCGGGATGACTTAAATGTTCTGATAGCCATAAAACTGAGGTATCTAGTGAAGGTTCTATACCCTGGATTATCACTTGGTAACTGGATATATCTGAAATTAGAACATAACAATATATATAATATGAGCTAATATACAACTATAATTACAACTGCCATAACATTTAATGAGATCCGTTAATCTGATTGGTCAAAAACAGTCATCTGATCATATTGAACTGCATCTACTTACACTTTACTTTACATTTACACAGTTATTTTCAGGTGGAAAAGCAAAGATTAACTTACACATGACGCTTAAATTAACAGTATACATGCGGATCAGCTGTCTAATGCGACCACGTCGCGATCTTGTTTTTTTGAACATCGTGGTGTCTACGTACGCATCATAGTGCACATAATAGTCTAAAAGTGCAAAACGTTATTAACGGGAAGCTTTATTTTATGGAAAACAATAAAAAAAAAATACTTAGGAGAAAGAATAACAAAAGAAGTTGAAATTGTAAGAATTTAAAGTTATTTTTCTGCGTTTCACTGAGATATGAAATGTCGTTTAAATTACATCTAATTTTAGAATGAAAACCTTCGGTTTTCAATGAAATTAGATGTTATTTTCCCGACATTTCATACCTCAGTGAAACGCAGAAAAATAACTTCAATTCTTAATAGAAAAAACATTATATAGGCCTCGACACAAGATAACCCGTCTTCCGGGGTTTGTGAACAACAAAGGCTCAGACCAATCTGCCCATCCCCGAAGTCTGATCAGCTTCTTTGTTATTTGCTTATTGGAAAGTATTATCATATAAAAACTTGATACAAGTGAAATTTCACAGTACTAGCTAGTCTCTGTAGCTGAGCAAGCTGGTTTTGGTATGACCAGACATGTTTTCTTGCATTGCGGCCCATATATACTAGCCAAAAGTTCTAACCGGCCACTTGCATTTTATTAATTTTCTTCAAAACGTTAAATGACATGACTAGTCTATTTGCATCTCGAAATAGCCAGACGTGTCATGTACCTTAGACAGTAAAGATATTGAAAAATTGTTCAAGAGTACATGCAGGATGTCAATTTGAATATTGGTACCCCCATTTTCAGAATTCGCATTTTGACACAATTTGTGAGTAATGACTTTTCGAAATAACCCCCTTTCACACCCAAAACATTTTCATTTCAAAAGCCAAACTCATATTGAACACTCAAGTGCTGAAATGAACACTGCATCTGCAATAGACTCGTTGCTATTGGCCAAAATGTCAAAAATTACCCCACCATCCAATACAAATTCTTGTGAATTTTGAAATTGAGGGTATGTGTATTCTGCAAAGCCTCCAGGATACAATTTAATGAATTTTGCTTAGCCGTTTTCTGGTATCGTTTACTGATAGGCTGTACTATTCGGTAATGCAAATGAAATGAATCTAGTGCTTACAGCTTTTCAGAAAATCAGTAAAAACATACGAACGTGGCCGTTTAGAACTTTTGACTAGTATATATAATATATACACAGCAAAGGTTCAGCAACCTAGATAGAAATAAAGTGAGAAAATCTGTTCTCTTTCATGGCACAGATCAGTCTGATCAGTGTCATTGTTATTCACTGCTTATAATAATCTTTCACGTATGTACTTGGGAGGGATGATTGACAGCTGATTGTCCTCTAGCCACTTATAGCCGTCGCTCTGCGTAGCTTAATTTTGCCAGTGTAGAAGAAATTTGAACATGAGGCCTTTTAAACATTGCATATGCATATCTATCCAGCAAGACTGAATTCATGATTTAGTTTAATTTTGATCTATATATCTTGATTTAAGTTCTAACCTGTGACCCCTTGATATGGTTGTTTGGTTTGTGTTTATGTTTTATGTCCCTGTCAACAATTTTCAGTCATGTAGGAACCTTTTCCTGTCTTCCTGGGTTTGACCAGTACTATGCAGAGAATAATGTGTTTTGCTCAGAGCCTCCAATGAGGCTTGAACCAGTGAGCCCTTGATATGTAGAATGAACCATCCCAGTCTCATTGTATCAAACCAGATGGAAGAATTCGTAAGGCAAAATAAAAAAATAAGTTGTGTTTCGGGTAACGGATCTGAAAAACTTAAGGTAGGGTAGGCACATATATTTTTTTAGATTATTTTTTTTTTTCTGAAAAAAAAAAATAATTTTTATGCATTTTGAAAATGAATGCATAAAATTATATTTGTTTCCCAGGAAACCTGAAAACAATTCTTGGTTTGACTAGTAAATTTTGGTAGGGTCTGGTTAGCCTAAACACAATTATTTTTTCATTTGGCCTTAGTATACAAAGGGTTAATGTAAAAGTACAATACTGACAATACTGACATACCTTTAAGTAGATCTGGTATTGATTGTTGGAGTAAATGTTCTAACGTAGTTTCAAAACCTTCATCTGTGTACGGTTTAAATAGTTTCTGTATAAATGGTCTATCAGCCTGTAAAAGAAATCACATAAATGAGCTTTGACATGTGATTTCCAACAATGTGGCATTTTGACATGTGTAGACTCAGAAGAGCCTCTGCAGCCTCCTTTTAAGCTTAGAAACTCCAAATGGTGTTCAGTAAAGCTTATGAATCACAGAATACTCAAGCGACTAGCAAAGGCTCTGATCAGACTGCGCATATGCGCAGGCTGATCTGAGGCTTTCCTGGTCGCACATACCACGTTGTTGAAAATCTCATGCACTGGCTCATGCACTCTGCATGCTGGGTAATTTTTCATGCTTTTGTTGTCGCCTGCAGACTTTTTTCAAAATGAACTTTTTCAAAAAATTCTTTCAGGAACACCAGTCAAGTTAGGTGAAAATTGTTTTGTACTGTTGCTAGGCAACCCAAGACCGTCTCTCAGCGATGTGCGTTCGCGCTGACGATACTTCTGACCAAGCAGACATGAATTTAAAATCATTTCATATTTAAAACAGTAAAATAATGGACCTATTATCTCGAAAATAGTATCAAACAATGTGTTAGCAATGATTTGAAGAAGTGTAATAGAAAATAAATACAATGCATGCAATGTTCGTTGCCTAGCAACCAAAATTGATGGAAAATTAATTTTTAACAAAAAACATCAGATTTTGTTGCTATGGCAACCGTTTATTCCTGAGAATATTCAACGTATGTATTCAGAACTCAAAACCAAACACTACATACAATAAAATAGTCATATGATATGATACTTAGTTGATAATATTGCTCTAGAATGAACCATTACTGGTGGGTGGGGTATATTTTGGGGTGAAATTTTCCGAAAATTTAGTTAATATTCCCTTTATTTATGTAATGAAATTCCAACACCTCAATCTAAGTTGTTGCAATAAACAAAATACATCCAACCACTTTATTTGCACCAAATGCACAAGTTGATGTAACTTAAATTTTGTATAGTGTTTCCATGGCAACGCTATATTCCAGCGTGAAGGCATGTCGTTATTTCACATTCTTTGGTTGCTAAGCAACAACAATCTACACTTTGCCTGGTCTTGTATATTGCAAATATTAACGCAGGACATTTTATTGCATGTATGTGCCAAATTTGACTAGTGTATGTTAGCCTACGTAAGAGATATGTATAAACTCTCAGTTATTTTTGACTGACCCTCGTAGCTAGACTCGTATGGAGAGAAACATACCTGATATATTCTATAATATAGCTAGACTCGTATGGCAAGAAACATACCTGAAATATTCTATAAGGTATAAAAGTTCCTTTAGCTTGACTCATACAGAAAAAAACATACCTGATATATTCTATAAGGTATATATTTAAAGGATTCTTCCTCGGAACACTCCATTAACCGCTTATTTACTGTCCAAAACTGGTCAAACTTTTCTGAAATCAAATAAAAAATATTTAAAACAAAAATATCTTGATTATGAGAAATATTAGTAAAACTTCAGAGAACAACTCCAAAATGGTTTACAGTAAAACCTGTCTTAAGCGGCCACTAAAAATAAGACCAAAATATAGGTTTTGGAGACGGATAATCACTTAATGCAGGTCAAAATTATTGCAGAATGCTCCAAGGGGAGCATTCTGCAATACTTTCGACCTGCACTAAGCTAACATCTGTCTTTAAGACCTTTGTTTTGTCTATTTTTGAGTGGCCGCTTAAGACAGTTTTTACTGTATTATTTATTAGCACAACATTTAAGCTTACATTGGCCTTTATCATAGGCCTAATGAGAAGAAATTTTAAACTGTGGGACAGAAATCACTCTGCAACTGGATTAGACTGTCATGATATGCTACATTGTGCCATGATGGTCATCTTGACTATCAGATCAGAACAAATTGGGAGCACAGTGGCTCAGTGGTAGAGTGCTTGACTCGAGACCGAGGGACAGCGGGTTCGAGCCTCAACGACGTCACTGTGTTGTGTCCTTGAGCAAGACACATTTATCCTTGCTTAGCACTGGTTTTATCCAGGTAGACCCGTCCCGACATAACTGAAAGATTATTGACTGGGACGTGAAGAATCAAATCAAACAAAAAAAAAATTCCTAAACACTTTACATGCTGGGTAATTTTTCATGCTTTTGTTGCTGTCTGCTGACTTGTTTCAATATCAACTTTTTCAAAATAGAATTCAGGAACACAGTTAACATCATCAGTGTCAAACTGTTTGGATCCAGATCAGGATCAAACTTTTTGCAAGGGTTATCAGCAAACAACAATAGGTGTCTCAATAAGACGGTTCTTTTGAGCACCTAAAACATATGCTAAAACTGATGGGCAAGAAAATATTTACAATTTTAAGCCATCTAAACCTTACTAGAGAAATGCTGTTTTTACCATTTGTAAAACCTATCCACATCTGTTTATGATCTTTCTTCTGCATATTGTTGATGATGTGACTTCTGTGTTTGAGTGCATCAGCTTCCTTCACGACAGACATGAAATGTGATTCTACAACATCCTTGCTAGGACAGTGGATCACCTCTTCTTCCGGGAAATTCTAGATTGAAGAAAACAACATCAGGCCCCGAGATTATTAAACTTTTTTTCATGCTCAACTCAACTGACTTTGAAATTTCAATAGCTCGTAACAACTAAAATGCTGAAAAATGAAAGACTTGCATGCTTTCAAACTCACAGATGCAGTATTTATCCTGCTAGCAATTGTTGACATTTTAACATTATGAGCATGATAAATTTCATGCTCAGTTGAGTTGAGCATGGAAAAAGTTTATAACCTCAGGGCCAGATCAGCTGATAAAAAAGGATCATTAAATCAATGTCTTCCATATGAAATTTTACATGACATTAAGAAATAAGACACTTAACCTTGAATTATGTTGTCTTATCTGGAGGCCTGTACCTCACAGACTGGAAGATTAGACCTTAAACCAAAAGTTTTCAGGAGAAGTGGTCTCAGGTTTAGATTAGGCCAAAGAAAAAAATATGTGTGTTTCAGGTTACATGAAGTTTCAAAATAGGGAAGGTAGGTAAGAAATTTTTTTTATTTTTTTAAAAGTTTTTACATGGGGATTATTGGGAAACAATGGGAAATCTCATGAAAATGCTTTAAAAAATTTAGGGTCGGGGTAAAAAATTAGGCACAGTCAGGTAACCTGAAACACAATTTTTTTGTTTTAGGCCTGAACAAAAATTTTCAGCATAATATTGTAAATATTTTCTTACCCATAATTTTTAACATATGTTTTTGGTGCTCAAAAGAACCGTTTCATTGAGACAGTTCATTTGAGTACCCACAATATATGTTTTGGTTGAGAAATGAGAAAATTATTTTCCTGTTATGCATGCTTAACTTAAGGCCTGAGTGGTAGTCCACTGCTGCTCTTTCATGACAGAATCTTAACTAGAATTGTTTTTCTATGAGAAACAGATGTCTCCCCCATTTTAGGAATCCAAAAAATCACAAAATTGCATTTAGTTATGTAACAAGGGGAATTATTTGAAAAATATACATGCAAGAGTTATGGTTCTTGTGCATGACACATCTGAATGTGCTTTACCAATGTATGAAGTTTCCTTGAAATACCTCTAATGGTTATCAAGTTGTAGAGCGACACAAAATAGCATTGCAAATGATCAAAGGGAAATAACTCCAAAAATATCCGAAGCAGAGTTATGGTTCTTATTCATGACACATTATCTCATTGTGCTCTAGAAGTGTAAGACGTTTCAACCAAATAGCTTAAACAGTGTTCAACTTACAGAGCGGACAAAAAATTGCATTTAGTTATGTTACAAAGGAATCATTTGACAAATAAACGTGCAAGAGTTATGGTTCTTGTGCACGACACGTCGCCTGAATGTGCTTTACAAATGTATGAATTTTCGTTGAAATATCTCTAACGGTTATCACGGACAGACAGACGGATGCAAGGGGAAAAACAATATGTCTCCTGACCCTTCCAAGGTCATAGGGAGAAGCTATAGCGCAAAATTACGGCATTTTCTGTCAGTTTTGAAGCAAATTACATGTAGCCATTACACATACTATTGCCATTAAATGGAAGGCGAAATATGATGCAGTGGTAGTAGATTGTCACCACAGCACAGCTTTGTGTGGTGACAGATTGAAAATGACAGAATGAAAATGAGTCTCCCACTCCCACTTCTCCCTGGGTCCCATTTTGGGCAAAATTGTGGCACGTAGGGAGACTATTTCGCCCTAGTGGCCCCTTGCTTATACCCTGATTTATATGTTTACCTGAAAATGTACAGTAAGGTTCCATGGCAAAGATTCACTGCTCCCTAACAAATCAAACAGCACTCCAACTGGGTAATGCCTGGAATTAGAAAGCTACAGCTGAGGCCATGCTTAAAAATATTTGGGTTGCTAAGTCCTGCTACAAATGTAGGCGGTTTTAGAGATGGATTCCAGGAAAGGTATGTTGGGTAAATTGTTTTTGTTTGATTTGATTCTTTATGTCCCATCAACAATCTTTCAGTTATAAAGGGACGGGTCTTCCTGGGTCGAACACGTACTAAGCTAGGATTAATGTTCTTGCTCAAGGACACAAGGCAGTGACGCCGGTGTCTCGAGTCAAGCACTCTACAACTGAACCACTGCACTCCCAATGTTGGGAAAAGGTCTAAATTTTCATACATTAGTTGCTTGCCAAAGAGTTCTAGACTAACATGACAGACTCAGATCAGACTGCTTCTGAAGAAGCAGTCTGATCAAGGTCTTCCCTGTTTGTTATCATGACAAGCATTTTGTGAATTCCAGCCCTGAAAACCACCATTTTGTTTAAGAACAGAAAGGGAAAAGTGTTCGAAGTTTTAGAACATTTACCCTAGAATTATTTTGCATACTCATGATGCTACTGAATAAGTTCACTTTGATACACATACAGTAAAACTTCGAAAATTCGAACTCCGATTGTTGGAAATATTCGCTAATTTGAATTAAATTTTGGACACAATGGATTCTGACATAGAATAAGGCCTATTTATGAAATATTTTAAAATAACAATCTATAATACTGATATGTTTTGTAAGTGAGAGACGTTTCAGGGAGACATTTCTTTGATGTACACAACACATATGCAAAATTTCCCCAAATCCTGAACTTTCAAAACTCCAATCTTAAAACTTGCAGTATGCCCACTAAATATTCACAATTTCAAGTTTATATGGCCAATTGTCGTTAGACAGACTGAAAATCAATCAGAGAACATATTATGATCTCCCTAATTCAGCATTGACATTTTTTTTTATTTTAGGCCTGACTCTCAATTACTCTAACTCTAAGCACTGGCTTAAGTTGAAATAAATTTTAATTCATATCAAAATTTGTATTTTTAATCATTTCCTTATATCCTAAGAAAAGATACTTATTGCATTTGTGCAAAAGCCTCCTTTAAACATCCAAACTAACGTTTCCAGCAGTGCTTGAAATCTGAACTTTGGTACATCCATACTTTGTGCATGCAATCAGAAAAGGCTATGGCCAGTTTACACAGTGCAGATTCATCTCTGCCTTTGCTGCTCAACAATGTGATAAGGCCAAATAAAAAAATAAGTGTGTTTCGGGTAACTGGTTTGAAAATTTTAGGTAGGGAAGGCACATATATTTTTTTTAATCATTTTTTTTTTCTGGAAAACATATAGTTTTATGCATTTTGAAAGGCGAAATCATATTTTTTCCAGAAAACCTGAAAACAGTTCTAGGTTTCACCAGTAAATTTAGGTAGGGTCGGGTTACCCTAAATACAGGTATTTTTTTTTATTTGGCCTCAATACCAAATTCTCATGCACTGACCCATTTGTTCTAAGACCAACATCATATGACGTGGCCAGAAAACGTCTTTGGGGTTTCCGACAAGGTCATACCCTAAAAAAGCCTGCTCAGCTACAGAGAATAGCTAGAATAGTGAAATTTTGCTTAGAGCAAGTTTTGATATAATACTTTCCATCAAGCGAATAACAAAGCATTGATCAGACTGTGCATATGCACAGGCTGGTCTGCCTCCATTTCAGAGGCTGTCCTTCATATTCTAACCACATTTCACTGACAGCTTCTTTATCAACATACTGTGATAGAAACTTGGATACTTTATCTGTTACAAGAGGAAAGTACTTACCATTTCAGAGGCTGTCCTTCATATTCTAACCACATTTCAATGACAGCTTCTTTATCAACATACTGTGATCAAAACTTGGATACTTTATCTGTTACAAGGGGAAAGTACTAACCATTTCAGAGGCTGTCCTTCGTATTCTAACCACATTTCACTGACAGCTTCTTTAATCTTTATCAACATACTGTGATAGAAACTTGGATACTTTATCTGTTACAAGGGGAAAGTACTTACCATTTCAGAGGTTGTCCTTTATATTCTAGCCACATTTCACTGACTGCTTCTTGATAGGAACTTGGATACTTTATCTGTTACAAGGGGAAAGTACTAACCATTTCAGAGGCTGTCCTTCATATTCTAACCACATTTCACTGACCGCTTCTTTATCAACATACAGTGATAGAAACTTGGATACTTTATCTGTTACAAGGGGAAGTACTAACCATTTCAGAGGCTGTCCTTCATATTCTAGCCACATTTCACTGACCGCTTCTTTATCAACATATTGTGATAGAAACTTGGATACTTTATCTGTTACAAGGGGAAAGTACGTCTGTCGAGATATCATCAGCTGTTAGAAGAAAAATATTCTTTTGTTTGTTTGATTTGAGTACTAAGCTAGGACTAATATTCTTGGTCAAGGACACAACACAGTGATGCTGGTGAGGCTCTAACCCATGGTCCCTCGGTCTCGAGTCAAGCACTCTACCACTGAGCCACTGCACTCCTGACAAATATTTTTGAACACCGGAAACAGAAATCTGAGATTTTACCCTGGGATAGAAAATATTATCTTACCCAGGCTATCACGTGAAGGCTGTACATTGGTTGTTTGGAGCTTACGCACATGATCGTCAAGTGAAGTCATTGTTATGTTAAAGTGATGTCATCATGTCATATCGCATCTATGCCTATTGAACGTATTTAGGATTTTCTGGGAGCCCTTTTTAAAATAAAATGCGGTATGTAATGGTGAGCAAGAAAAAGAATCCATTGTTCGTGTGAGGGTGGGATATAAAAATCTGCCCCTCGGGATCACCGTTTGTCATCACTCGGTAAGCTTTGTGATGCCCAACGGCGACCTTGGGACTAATTTTTCTATCCCACCTCGCACTCATGATGGATTTTTATAGGCCAATATTACATATAGGAAAAATGGTAATAATGACATAATTGAGCCCCAATATGAGATTTCCAACAATGTGGTATGTGGGACCAACAAAGGCTCCGACCAGCCTGCGCATATGCACAGTCTGATTGGAGCCTTTGCTGGTCGCTTGAATATTCTATGATTTTTAAGCTACTGACCAAACAGCATTTGGAGTTTCTAAGCTTAAAAGGAGGCTGCACAGGCTCATCTTAGTCTACACATGTCAAAATGCCACATTGTTGGAAATCACATTTCGCGGCTCATATATTTTAAGTCATTCTTTAACTCTTGTCTTCTGCTGATAACTTTTGCAAACAGTCTCAACCTCGATCAGGTACGACAAACCAAATGTTGGGCAGGGGATAAAAAATCCACTTGTCTGCTCGTAATCACGAGTGAAATCTAGAAAGGAAGAGTTATTCTTCCCAAAGCACTCGTCCTACATGACGAATGCTTTGGGAAGAATTGCTTGTGGAAGTCATACTCCCTTATGTTCTTTATTGCATATACTTTAAAAGGACAAGTGCATGCCTTTGCAGGACGAGTGAAAATTGTAAGTCACTGGTGCAGGACAAGTGCAATATTGAAATATTCTTGTCCCCTGTTGGGTCCAATATGGATCCAAAAAGTTTGAAACTGATGGTATTCGTAAACAAATTCTTTGCAATTTTAAGCTGATTTTGAAAAAAGAAATCAGCAGATGACATAAAAGCGTGCAAAATTTCCCAGAACGTGACTTTGCAGCTATCCAGTAAGACTAGATTTCAAGCATTTAAGTGAATTTTATCTACTTCTGTACTTTGAGGGTATGAAATACTTTTGTCCCCTGCATAGTATCTGCTCATTGACCTTTATCCTGTTATTATTTTTTTGGTACAGAAAATATTGTCTGCTCATCATGTCTGCTGCATACAATTCTGGAGTGCATTTGAATATACACATTACATGTATATTCAAATGCACTCCAGACTCATTTAATCATTGAAGCAAACACTAATTAAGGGATGTAAAATTTCCAAATAAGTTACTCGCCCTTCGTGTTCCCAATTTTTCTCCGAGATGCTGTATATTATAAAAGTACCACACAAATTGTAAAAACTTTACTCGCCCTGTATAACATTTTACTCACAAATGCGAGCGAGCAAGTGGAATTTTACACCCCTGACTATGCAACCTGATCAGACTGTCTTTAGGGAGCAGTCTGATCTGGGTTCATATTGTTTGCAATGAAGGCCACCAAAGTACATTTGAGCCGCGACATGTGACTTCAAACAATGTGGTATGTGCGACCAACAAAGGCTTAGATCAGCCTGCTCATATGTGCAGTCTGATCAGAGCCTTTGCTAGTCGCTTAAATATTCTATGACTGTTTAGCTACTGGTCGAACAGCATTTGGAGTTTCTAAGCTTAGAAGGAGGCTTCACAGGCTCGTCTGAGTTTACACTTGTCAAAATGCAACATTGTTGGAAATCACATGTCACAGCTCATTTATAAGTGGAAGAAAGAGCAGACGACAATTGTTGTGAACAGACGGAAAATGGTTTAAACCTATATATTATGCATGGAGACTTTGAACTAGTTTTGATACTTACATACATGGATTCAGGTCTATCATTCTCTACTTCATCTGAGGAGAGTGTAAATGAGATGGGGAGTTTACCATCCCACATCTCCCGTAATATTTCTCGATCATCTGCCATTACTTCAACTGTAATAGTAATAAATCTTGTCGGTTGTTGATGAAACAAAATACTAATGGATAATACTACACGTAACATTTTTATCAAAATAGTTACATTAATTCAATCAAAATTCCAGTTTCAACAAAGTAACAAATTGTAGCAAAATCAACAACAACAAATATCAAATGTAATAGTAACTAGAACACATTCAATGGCGCCCACTCGTAAATCCCCACGCTCTCAAAGAAATCTAATGGCAATTGACCCTTTGACCCCATCCCAAGGTCACCAATTTGATCATAGGTTAAAAAATTTCAGCGTATCCTGGTCTACTGCTCATCCCCTTTAATTTGATATGCCACATGACCATGTTCAGAAAATTAATTTTGACCCCTCCCCAAGGCCCCAGGGGGTGGGGACCCCAAAAAATTGTGCCGATGCATGTTCCATTCATGTAACTAACTCACACACCAAATCTATTTGAATTTCGGGAAAAAAATTTTTTGACCCCGAATCCCCCACGGTACCCCACAGTCCCACCCCTGGGCATGACCAGGGGCCAAATGAAAATCCGGTCCGATATATTATATGTCATTCATTTGTGAGAAGATACACAAAGTTTGGTTTAAAAATCTTTGAAATCGACTTTGTAATTCAGATTAAATGATATTTGCCCTTTTGGCCCGTCCCCTAGGCCCCAGCGGGCGGGGACTCCAAATATGGTGCCGTTGCATGTGCCATTCATGTAAGTAACTCACACACCAAGTCTGGTTTAATTTCGTAAAAAATTTTTTTCGACCCCTCCAACACCCCACGGTACCCCCAAGTCCCACCCCTGGGGCATGACCCAGACGGCCAAATGAAAATCCCGTCTGATATGTTTTATATTTTTCATTTGTGAGAAGACACACAAAGTTTGGTTTAATAATCTTTGAAATTGACTTAGTAATTGAAATTTAATTGTATTTAATGGTATTTGACCTTTTGGCCCCTCTCTAGGGCCCCAGGACAAAAAAAAATGTGCCGTTGCGGGCCCCATTCATGTGAGCAACTCACACACCAAATTTGGTTGGATTTCGTCAAATGGTTTAGGAGGAGATAGCGTGACAGACGGGGGCGATTGCAATATCCACGACGCTTTTTTAAAAAAGCGTGGGGATAATAAATATAATGAGCCATATGTATAAAATTTAAAAAAAGACACTCTGGAACACTTTTTCTTAAAGGGTATGTTCATATTAAAGCAGTATTTATTGCTTTTATCCAGACATCTGGGGGCAGACATCTTGCCATAATCAGCATTAAACAGATGGACATTAACCTCAATTTCACTCTAAATTATTTTT
>CAXHUL010000473.1:7648-58888 GCA_964019695.1 Loripinus fragilis | reverse complement strand
ATACAGCATTATAATGATACAGTAAATAGTAAGTGGGTAAGATCGGGAAATACTGTAATCACAAACCGCAGACAAATCCATGGCACCGCGAGGAAGTGCCACACAACCATCACAATACATCAGGAAGACAAACTAAGCAAAGCAACCCGCTCACTCTTCCCCATCATAAAGATTGCAAAACTAGAATGGACATAAAGTAACGTACAACAAAACATAGAACAATTACAGACTCCCATGAGGGGAGTAACAATAAACAAAGTCAACAACAATGGAACCACCGCCATAGATCGGACAGCAGCCTAAGCCACCAGGGGGGGGGGGGCGAAATGCATTTAAAAACCTGTGTAAAAAAGCCACTCTCAAAAAGACCAAAATTGTTTTATAAGATCAATTATCGCTTAATGCAGAGCAAAGTATTGCAGAATGCTCCAAGTAGAGGCAATACTTTCGACCTTCATTAAGCTACCATTTAATTTTGTCATTAAGATCTTTATTTTGTCTATTTTTGAGTGGCCGTTTTACACAGGTTTTACTGTATATAGGGGAAATGCTCTTTCAACTCCATTTGTCACAAAAACAGTCAATGTGTTCTCTTAATACTCTGCAAACCTATACTGACGGACTTTAATTACGCAACACTAACTTCCCCTTATATCTTCCAAAGGACTGTTGAATGTAAACTTCCTTTGCTCCGATAATGTCATCATGAGTTGGCTTCCTCAGCAAACACTTTTGTTTAAACTGTGCAACTAAACTGGACGGTGTTATTTGCTCCGTATGAATTTAGCCATTTAAACATTTCTTAAGTAGAGGAGATTTTTAAGTTATTGAATGAAAGGGTACACCCAGATAAACGTCATATACGCAAATAAGCTGTATCGCAGACCTGCCAATCAATATGAGAGTGATTCCTCGATGACTAAAAAAAGTCCGTGTTACAAATTTGATGCTTCTACTGTTTCCCGATTTAAAGAAGTAGGAAATTTTTCATTCATAACATTTGGCCACATGAAACAGTTGACCCCTATCTCAAAAAGGTTACATTTTAATGCATTAAGTTCATCTTAGTTGGACAAATGTCCCATGTTTTACTTACAAATGAATGCCCTTTAACATACAATCAAAATTATTGTTCTGCCTTCTTTTTTGAGACATAAATTAAAGCTGTTACCCAAGTGTTGCGTTTTTAAAGTCCGTCAGTATATAATTGGGATACATTCTTTTAAAAAATACAATCTAGGTATTGATCAATAATGAATATATGCATAAGAGCCCCCTGTGTCGCACCCCTAAATGTGAAAATGTAATAAGGCCCGGTAAATGTGAAAACTTTTAACGCTAAATGTAATAAGGCCCCGTAAATGTGAAAACGTTTAACCGTAAACGTGAAAACAAATATACCTAGTTGCGACGGTAAATGTGAAACCTTTTTATATACACGAAATCAGTGATTATCATAAGCAACTGTGAAGACTGGCATATATAAGTTGCTTTTTCATCCATGCTGCAGCGAAGCATTAGCGTAGCACCCATTACGCAGGTTACGTACGTGCGTAATAAAAAATAGTAACATTCAAGGGTGGTCACTTAATGCGATAAAATGATTTTCCATTCTATAAGGAACTGCTCTAAAAGGAAAGATTTTTTTCTTTTGAAATTTTGGATGAGTGCTTTTCCGAGATTTTTTTCGTTGGCAATTTCAGTAAAATTCTTACAAAGGGTTTGATATTGTGTATGATTTTTCTGTGACCAGCTAAGTGCATAACATTTTCTTCATTCAGTTTGTGATAGACGCCAATTCCACACTGAAAAATGAACTTTAAATCGTTTTTGGTATCTACGGCGAATTTTGCAGATGCATAAAATTTCACCATATGCTGACGTAAGACATATGCAATATGTATACATGTACAGTGCGTTCTATACCCACTGGATCATTTTTGTTACTTATGTTTCGTGTTTTGTCCTGTGTCAGATGTGATGCTTGATTGTATCGATTCCTGATCGTTGCCTCTTTCTTACATAAGTTAAGAGTTGACATATGTTCACGCATCTAACATGTTAGATAGGCACCGTCGCCGCGACGTATAGACCCGCGCAAATAAAAACCTGGCCGCTGCCGCGCTACCTTGCATATCGGGCCGCTACTCCCTACTTTCCTAAATAGTTAAAATGTCCTTAGAAAAATACAGAGAATGTCAAATACATGTATCTAAAGTTCGCAATAATTCAGTCAGTTCTCTTTATTTTTACTGAAATTCACATGCAAACAGAGATACCAAAGTATGAAACATATCAAACGTGATTTTACTTTTAAAGCCTGTCCCCCCCCCCCCCCCCACCCGGTGAACATAAGGGGTTTGACAGAGGTCAAAATTTAAGTTTTTGGAGTATAGACATGTTGCATATCAATTAAAGAAGATAGCGCATGCTAGCGACATGGTAGCAAGTGTTAACCCATAGATTCCCCCTGACCCTGGGGGTGAGGTCAATAGGTCAAAAGTCTACTTTTTTCAGCACGGTCATGTTGCATATCTAATTAAAGGGAATGACAAATGCAGTTACCTGCAAGCAAATATTCTGTCCTACATAGTGAAATTACGCTTATTATTTGTTTTGGTATTAGCGAAGAATAAATGAGACTTGGCGGACACTCAGTCTAATCTGCATGGACACGCAGACTGGTCTGCGATATTTGTTGTTCGCATGCAGCAAAATCAGCCTTTTCGCGTCGCCGCCCATATGTTTTGTATCTCTTCTTTCTTTGTTTGCAAGCAAACATGCTAGAAACGGAGCTAGCAACACGAGTTGCTAACGAAGTTGGTGATGGCATCAATACACTTGTCCTCCGCTCAACGGCGTAGCCAGGACGCTGAAAAGTTATGGACATCGAAGGGAGACTACTGGATCAAGCAATGATTCTCTTCAATTGCAACCCTTTCAAATGGGAACTTCTCTTAAAGGAAAGAATTTGCTCCCAGAAGGAGCGAATTTTTTCCTTTAAGAGCAGTTTATTATAGTATGCTAATCATTTTTATCGCATTAAGTGACCTCCCTTGAATGCCAGTCTTCGCAATTTATAGTTGCTTATGATAATCACTGTCCATTTGTATATAAAAAAAGGTTTCACATTTACCGTCGCAACTAGGTATATTTGTTTTCACGTTTACGGTTAAACGTTTTCACATTTACGGGGCCAAATTACATTTAGCGTTAAAAGTTTTCACATTTACCAGGCCTTATTACATTTTCACATTTAGGGGTGCGACACCCCTGGACTCATTTCTAGCCTCGAACGAATGTTAAAAAACTACGCTCATTTGAGCAGAGGAGACTTTGAAAATTTAAGCCCCCCGGTGGCGATGGTTCTGTTGTTGTTGACTTTTTGTTTATTGTTACTCCCATTGTGGGAGTCTTTAAATGTTCTATGTGTTGTTGTATGTTACTTTATGTCCATTCCAGTATTGCAATCATCTTGATGGGGAAGAGAGAGCTGATTGCTTTGATTAATATGTCTTCCTGGTGTCTCGTGATGGTTGAGCGGCTCTTCCTCACGGTGCCACGGGGTTGTCTGCAGTTTGTGATTGTGGTATTTCCTGATCATACTCACTTACTATTTTTGAAAGGATCATTGACGGTTTGGGCCTTATACGTCTATTTTTCTGATTCCCAGAACGCTACTCTTTAGCTTCTGGTGTGACGCATGTAGTATCAGTGCAATAGTGTATCTAATGACAAAAGCCAGCTAGCAAAATATTTTCAAAATTCCTACGTACTCGAGACATATTGCGGGTAGAAAGGGGAGGGGGTCTGAAATTTCGTAACAATGAAAAGTGATTTAAAAAGTGATTTCTGCACTTTTTATTGATTAATTGGTTAGCATTGTGATATCTATTAAGCATATCATATGCAGAGCATTAACGAATCACGATAATTGATGAGGTTGTTCTAAAACAAAATATGTTTTGTAATAAAATGATTTTGGGGAGATAATTTAGAAGTTATAGTGAAGTCAAGAAAAAACGCCTCATCTAAAAATAAACGTGAATACTTCTTTGACTGATTAGACTAAAGTTATGAATTGTAGTGCATTATAACATCTTATAAAACAAGCGTATCTCATTAAAACAAAATTGCTGAAAGAATATTTGAGGCTGAGAAAACGACCTCGGTTTGTGACAGGGGTCACCATTTTGTGCGACACAAGATTTTAGCCACATTTGCTTTTGTTTTCAGACACAACCCGTTGACAGGAAAAACGTGTTTTACCATTGTAAAACAGTCTCTATACGCATCTGCCAAACGAAACAACTTACCCCACCTACCTTTTCGCCATGCATTTCAGTAAAACTTAAGTGTCATGACTCTGCAAAGTGGGTGAAAAGATTGTTACGAATCCTTTGCAAAAGTCTTTAGTCTTTAACCAGCGACGATTGCTGGGAAAACGCAATCTGGCACGTGTTGCAGACGGCCGTTTTGGATGACGTTAACGTAGACCAACGACTGGCCATTGGGCGTTTCAGCTCTCTTTAAATAACGTAATTTTATGTAGGCATATTCTGTGTACATTACCTCATGTACCACCTTATCATTTTTTCCATTACTTAAAGCAAAACGAGAATGTTGGCAAGTTTCGTAAACGGACCTTACATTTTGTCTTTAATATGACGTCATAATTTCATAAAGTTATTACTCGCAAGCACAACTGTTTGAAAAAATGATCCAAAATTTGTTCATTGATAAGCAAAATATTAACACAAACTGGATGCAAATTCAAATTGAAATCATAAGCGATCGATGCACAATAACGTCATGTGTATGTTGAGCCTGTATGACGTCATCGGAATAACGGGTCACCTGCAAATCAAATTAAAGCCGTTTTCCAACATCGCACAACCTCTACATAAAGAAGCATTACGTGGCTGTTCATCTTATATATCATCGCTAAGAAATCAGTGATAATGAGTGAGGCGTTTTAGTTGACGTCAGTTTACCTGTACATTTTTGACTACATGTACCGTAAATGATACAAAACTCAACAAAGAAATAAATACTTTTGAAGGAATGAATGTGTCCCATTTAGCATTGGAAAGTAAAACTGATTCTAACTAGATACTTTGAATATTACTTTTGCTTTATATAAAGGGCATAGCATATCGAAATGTATTTAAAGTGTCTGAATATTTATAGTATACATAAACATGTAAGCTACCTATATGAAATTATATATTATACATGTTATAACTCTTTGCATGTCAGTGGAGAATTTTGTCGTCTGCCTTTTGCAAACAGTTTGAACCCAGATGAAGACCAACATTATGTCAGTCTTGATCGGAATCCAAACTGTTTGACACTCCGATGGTGGTCCCGGGTGGCTTATTTGTAAAAACTTAATTTTGAAGAAAGTCAGGAGACGAAAATAAAAACATGAACAATTCCCTAGCATGCAAATAGAACAGTACATGACGTTTGCAAAAGAATGTGTCATTAAATAACAGTGAGCTTTTTCCTTATGCAAAAAAGCATAAACCTTGCTAATTCTACTATTAATCTTTATGTACTTTACATTAAACTAGCACAGAATACAAAACAATTTAGGAGGTTGGTTCTAGAGAACTTCATTACTGTCATTCATTTTTTATTCGATAGAAAAGGCATTATATGGGCTTAGGCCCTGGGTTTTGGGGCTGCTGAATATCTTTCCCCCCTTGTGCCAGCAAGCCACTTCCATACAATGTGCAAAATATGGTAACACATATACAGGCAAAAGCTTTAGCTGGCACGAGGGGGATGATATTTAAAAAAAATGTTTTCTGATTTCTATATATTTTAATGTAAAATTGATTGTTCTTAGACTACCCACAATTGTACATTTTTGAAGCATTTAATATCGAAAATGGATTTCACTGCCACAAAGTACTTAGGTCAGGGTAGCTTCACGGTGAAGAAAGGGACGATTGACAAACTTTTATTTTTACTGAAAACCATAAGTATTTACCCATACCAAGTGTCAATGATCCTTTAAAACGGTATCAAAGATGGAATTTGTATTCTACATAATCACATTATTTGAATACAAAGATCTGAATAGTTTGTTATGGAATGTACATGTTATTATTCAGAGCTTCAAGTTAGGAGGATAATACAAACTAATATGGTCAACAGTGTTAGACATGAAATTGAGACGACTTGTCAATAGTGTCGGGAGTTTAGTGCTAAAAGTTGGACCAGAATTGTAATATTCCTGATTTTAGTATTAAATATACCTGTTATGTTGGCTTAATTTTGAACAGATGTATACGTCATTTTTTGTTTTGGAATTAGCTCGATGAAAGAGAAGGATTTTGTTGTTTTATTTAAATTCTATTTAGCGTTTAATGTGTGTTTTATGTCACTTAAGGCGAGAAGGATGTATCTGTGATATGTATTTGTGGCATTTTTCTAATCATATAAAGTTACCTATTTTTACTACTTTTCGAATCGCTTGCTTGTTAGCCTTGCGATTTGCTCTTATTATATAAAGTATGTTATTATAGATAACATCAAGGATTTAGTCTCTTAGTGTTTGATACTAGTGTTTCTAAATAGGCTATAGTTAAAACTTGAAACCATGTTTGCTCTAGACGAAATAATTGTATATGTTAAATCAGTTTATTAGTTATACATGTTTGAGCATTCTATAATCCTTAGGTCATCATCTCAGGCCAAGGGGTTAAGCTTACAGTGGAAGTGTTTAAGTTTATGATTATATAAAAAAAACCTTCAGATGACAAATGGTCTCTAATTATTATTGCATTTATACTAAACATAAATCATTTTACCTCCTTGTTCATTGTTTCTGCAACCTTCATAGCAGCCATTTTAGCAGCTCTTTCAACCGCTTGTTCCATTTTCTCCTCATAAAGGACGCTTAATTGGTTCACTGTATCATTGATAGGATCGCTGCAATAAAAGTAAGAAAGGCGGCAAAGATCAGGAAGCGATACAATCAAGTACCACACCTGACCCAGGATAGCACATGGGTAATTGACAAAAACACAATAGACTCTTTTCACATTGTTAGTGCGCATGCGCCAAACAGTCTCGTTCCGCGTTATCTCCGCGAGATTACACTCGAAGGGGCACCCTTTATACGGCTGCCAATGCATTACACAATGGAATATGAAAAACGGTGAAAAGAAAAATAAATTCGCAATGAAAAATATAAGACTTATAGTAAAAATAAAAAATAAATGTAATAAATAAGTGATTAATTCCCATATTCTGAATATTTGGGATCAGAATAATTGATTTCTAAGCATTCAAGAGAACGAGGCCAATGAGCGGGAGCATCACAGCGTTGGTCATACGTTATATCATATCAATAATTTCCTTCAATACTATGCGTATGCTAGCAGTGAAGAGTCTGGTAAGCTTCGTGCTTAATCAAGGTCTATGAGTAAAAATTTACATTCCCTACACATGAAGTCTATACAGGATCTTTCAAATTATGGTTTAAATAAGTGATAAGATACAGTAAGGCCATCACGCAAGAAAACCTGTCTTGCGGTTTACGGACTAAGTAAGACTCAAACCAGTCTATTCAGTTACAGTGACCACGGGTAATATGAAATTTTGCATGAAGCAAGTTTAGGTTCCAAGGCGGTACTTCTTTTGTGGATCTTTAATGGTTTTGTTCTGTCATGTGTTTGCTATGTCTTTGTGCGCGTCTGTTTATATGTGCTTTGTGGTCACCTGCTGGGAAAGGGCTGACCTCTTAGCTCTCGTTTGTGGTGTCTGCTGTGAGTTTTTCACTTTCCCATTGGTATCCTGGGTCATGTGTGGTACTTGATTGTACCGATTCCTGATCTTTGCACCCTTACTTACTTTTTATACTTTCCATGAGTGAATAGTAAAGGCGCTGATCAGACAGCACGGCCGGATACGAAGACAGACCTGCTCCTTTGTTGTTCACATGCACCAAAGTCAGGTTTTCTCGCGTCGAGGCCCTTTCCAATATTGTACTTATATGCATCCAGTCCTTTAATACTTCGCCCGGGGCCCTTTAAAAGCAATAAAACCTAGCACACGTCGGCAGGCATTTGTAATTCGACCGTATGATTGATTTATGACGTGGTATAGGCCTATCACTTTCTTTAATTGGTACTTATAGGCGCTAAAAGATATCCACGCAGTCTGAACCAGTGGGGCTGGTGTTTTAGAAAATAGATCTCAGTCTTCATCTACATCCATTATCTGTATGTGTGAGCAGCGGTGATTCTCCCGAGCCTGCGCACGAATGGACGCTGTATAGAAATCGGATGGAATTTAGTGGGTCTATAAATGGATGTATTTACTTATAGTTGTGTTAATTGAGATTTCGACATTTATCGCATATAGTCATTATACGCAACTATCTAGCAGCATACACACATGTCTATTTGGTAGCATGCAGTAGCATGCATGCTTATCTGCTGGGGCTAGAAACCTTAGATCTAATTTCTGTCTGAGCCTTCCTGTGTTCTTGCACCACCTTTCTAGTTTGTGTGCGCACGGACACAACAATGGATCCGAGGTATGTGTGAGCAGCGAATGTCCTGGTGAGACTGCACAGACTCGTCTGAGTTGTCGATGTTCGCTTATTTAATTAACAGACTCGTTTGTTTTATTAGTGCATGTATTTCAAAAAGTTTTGGCAATTTCGGGCCTGACGATATCTAGTTAAAGTGAAAAAAATATAGAATACTTATGAAATGTATACAAAAACATTAATTTATATTATTTCTAGAATAAGTAATCTCATTCTAGTGTTTAAAGGCCAAATAATCGACTTATTAAGCGATGTTATGTGTTTTGACAATGTAACTAATAAGCAATCTGCCCCTTCATTTTCAAAAACGACTTTATCGATTTTTCAATTGAAGAGCGATTGCTAAGGGAGATAACAATATAAAAGGGGTCTATTAAATATCACAAACAAGAGCGAAGAGGTCAGCCCTTTCCCAGCAGGTGACCACAAGGCAGCAATGAACAGATGCGAAAGCATGACAAACACAAGTACCGCCTTTGAACGGTCTGTAAAATATTTTAGTGGAGGCCTTAAATCAGTATCAAGGCGTCAACCTCAACGTAATAATACATCGTTTCTAAATACGAGGGGCGTTCAATATGTAATGAAAACAGCCCAGTATATCCCAAAGTTTTATATCTACACACTTCATAATTACTTTCCTTAAAAGGTCTGTTTCTTGGCTAAATATATGTAAAATTGCAGTTGTCTAGCTCCTTATCTTATTTACAAAAGCCACTTTCAAGATAGGGTACTGAAGTACACTGCGATATGAAATAAAGCAATGTTTTCACAAGCAGATAACTACATGAAATAGGGGTGTTTTCAGTCTGCTTCTTCGTGTGGTAAATAGCCATATATTGGTGATTTACACCTGAACATTTTTTTTTGATATTGCTTTATATTCTATGAAATACTGACGCTACCATTTTGGTTTAACTCCATCTTGATGCTACATTTTCTGGCATTCCATTGACAGAGTCGCTTTTGCGTGAACGGAAATACATAGCGAAATTATATACGAAAATCATTTGTAACATTTGTTCTGTTCGCCTTTATGTTCATTTGCAAGTAATACAGCCGATTTTAAAATTTCCTTATTTATTCTCACTCATAAAGTACCCCAAAGTACGTCATTTGAAATAAGAAAATCACTTAAAAGAATACCACCTCTGGCTTACACTGAATGGATCAGACAAAATACCGCATTTCATCGGTGTTATCATTCGGATGCATAACTTGGACATTGTTACACGTATTTACATGTACATAATCTGGCTGGCTTACACTAAAATTATATAAAATGGAAATGGCATACCACTCAGATGAGATACCCCTAGATATTGGTTTCGGTTTAACTGGTCTGCCGCCTATGAACTGTGTGTATTGAAACTTCGATACAATCAAAATTGTCCTTTCCTGGTTCAAAGCCATATTTCCAATTTTCAAAAACCGTGCGTATTTTAGTGTTATGTCCATTGATTTAAACGACATCAACGTAAGAGGGGTAACGTATTAAAATCGTTTGCACGAGAAATTAGTACCGGTCAAAAGTTTGTATCGTTATAGTACGAGGGCTGAGCAAAAAGTTCGTAGAATTTGTTAATAAAATCAAAAGTACTAGTGTTGTTGCACTCAAATTTTTACATGTTTAAGATCCATTCAAACCGGACAAACTTTAAAAGTGTCAGACAAATCGTTTGAAAACTTTCGTCGCTATGACTCCTTCTACAACGTATGTAAAGTGTACCCGGAGCACGCCATGACGTTAACGTCATTTGACAATATTTTTAACGTTATGACGACGCTCTATCAGCGTATAATTATGGTCTTTGCTGCATGTATGCACGTTAGATATACCTCATAAATAGCGGTAATTAATAAATCTAAATGTAAAATAATTTATATCTCTAGTTGATCAGAAATTTATAGAATAAATTAAATACTTATACATAATACTGTGAGTTGACCGTAACCCTCACGGTTACAGCTTGGCATAACAAGATTCTCTGTTTATCCACACTTTTTTAAACTTAAATCTCTCTCAACTCTTAGCAACTTGGACCTCCAGCTCTTTCTGTTCTAATATGTTAAGATTGCTGCTTGATTTTGGAGTCAAACTGTCAAAGCTGATGTTCATCACACTTGATAATCATGTTAAGGAACCTATCACCTTCATGCGTATTTGGCCGTCAAAAACTACTTTCAGACAATAACCTTTCTATCCTGCTCCTCCTTTGTCAATAACTTTTGCACCCATCATGCGAATAGATGATGCATGTGCAAGAGATCATGCAAAATATTCTTACATTTTAATACGAGGATTATACAGCTCTCTAAACGTTTGCACACGGTCTTTTTCACAACGTCACAGATACACGTCACAAGTTTATCGTTAATTATCTTTGCACGCCCACTCCTTGGGCTTATTCAAAGGTCTTTCTTCCTTGCTTAAACCTTCACGCCACTTTAACACTGTCAATTTTTACATTTCTATGATCCCTCAGCTACTTGTAATAAATTATAGGTTTCAATCGGCAAATATCATAAATTCAAAAAGAATTTTATCTCTGTGTGAGTTTCTTTCATTTCCACATTTTGCTGTATTTTTCCTCCCATATGGCTCACAAAAACTCTCGCCATTCCTTTATTGGAAGTGACGTCGGAAATTTAGTATGGTACATCAAATGGCTCTATTCTTGTTGTTGATGTAGTTTTAGTAGATTTGAATAAGACAGTTTTGAAATTTGATGATTTTTTAAAGCATGACACCACCTAATTAATGGCGTGCTCCGGTGTAGTGGACCCTGCACTTTTTAAGGTTCAAATAAAAATATTTAAAGTCGATTTAGACTTATGAAATTTTACTTGGAAATTGATATTAGACCATATTTACGCATGTGAAAATCTAAAGACAATGGGACTTCAAATAAAAAAGTTATGAAGAAATTCTATGAACTTTTTGCTCAGCCCTCGTAGATAAAGGGGAAATGAGTCAAAAAGGATGGATATGCGATTCGTGCATTTTAAATGTTTGGTTTAGAAAATACAGCCTGCCTTTCTACCTTTGTTAAAAAAAGTCTTGACAATTCGGAGGAAAATATATGCAGTGTATATTAGTATGCTGTTAAAAACTCTGTAACTTATTAAATTTAGAAATATAAAGTAATGTTTCATGCACCATTATAACGGCGACGCTTTGATCTTTCATTTGGCATATAGTTGAAAATCCTAACGCGTTTGTTGATGTAGTTATGAATGGGTTTTCATTACATATTGAACCCCCCTTGTATATATTTAGAAAGCAAAAAGCGTATATGACTATTTAAAGCACTTGCTACCCAGGGCCTATTAGGTCTGACAATTGCTGATTGATGTCTGATGTATGTCATGTTTTAACCTACCGTGGCTTGCCTAATGGTTTCATGCTGTTTGTTGTATTCGCTGCAATAATTTTGCAACAGTCATTTAACAAGATTTGGTTTTCAGAGGATGCAGGTGTCTCTTCATGGAAGAAGGGTTATTATGTTGCATTGGTGCTTGTTTCTTAGGTGACGGAGCACCCATTGAGATTTATTTGTTATTTAATTTCATTATCCATTGTTATTTTTAAGGCAAGTTCTTATGTAATTGTTAGCACTGTGCCCTTTTGTCCTGTCTCAGTGGGTTTATGTGGATATTGTAAGTGATTCTTTATTAATATTTATTTGTTCTGTTTTGGCTTTATTCAGTTGGAGCTCTAGTCACACTCACTTATTTTAAAACATGGTTGATAAGTCAAAGTGGCTAAGAAACACAAAATGTTTATTCACATAGATATAAATAAACTATCATTATAGGGACTGTTCTAGAATATTGTAAATGTGTAGCAAAAAGCAAAACACCAAACAGAACAAATAAATATCAATAAAGAATCACTTACAATATCCACATAAACCCACTGAGAACTTGCCTTATAAATATCAATGGATAATGAAATTGAATAACAAATAAATCTCAATGGGTGCTATATATATATATATATATATATATATATATATATATATATATATATATATATATATATATATATCTGTTTGTTTCTAATATAACATAGTTACAGTATAATATCCATTGTACAATATATACTTATATTATATCTATAATATTTACCATCTTTCATTGTACATCTTAACAATAAAACAAACAGATATTTTATGTGTATGCAAGTGTATACCTGACAGTTTAATAATGGGGACTGTGGAAGGGGGGGCTGGAGTCTGCACTATATAATTTTTGAAAGGGTTGCATGTATGAAGATAATTTAAGTTTATTGTTTATGGATTGGCTTTGGTTTTTGACTTTTATATAATTTTTCAAAGGGTTGCATGTATGAAGATAGTTTAAGTTAATTGTATATGGATTGGCTCTGGTTTTTGACTTTTATTTAAAATTTGCTCATTTAAGTGGTAAGGAGTTAATATGTATCTATATCCTTAAGTAGATCCTCATATGGTCTCCATTCATTTTGAAATTTATCCAAATTGTTTTTGGCATATGCTATTTCCATGTGTATTCATACATGAAATATAAGTATTTCTTGAAAATTTCAAGCATTAATGAATGATTGTTGCAGCGAGAATAGTAGATGTAATATTTTGCATACAGTAAAATAAATTTACTGACATTTGATACTTTTCCCCCTGATTCTAGTCTAAATAAAAATAGTTTTTCAGACAGTTCTACAATAAATTGTTAACTCAGAAACTTCTAAAACAAGGCTATCACTATGATAAACTTCGCAAAGCCTTTTCTAAATTTTATAGACGATACTATGATTTGATTTCTAAATTCCAAGTTGGCCTTAAATCTCTCTTGCGCCAAGGACTTTCGGAACCTCATTTCTATGGTGACATGGTGTACAAATTGAAGAAGATTGTTGGCTCTGATAATTTTTCAGCGCAGTTCATTAAAATAATTTCCCATTATAAAAAGATTGGCTATTACATTAATGTATTGCAACAGACTGCATGCTTGGTAGGCAACCCAATCACGGTTGGTAATTTTGCTTTCCTTTTGCATGCCCATTGTCTGACTTAAGACTCTATAGTGGTTCAGACTTAAAAAAATAATAAGTGAGTATGATCAGGAAATACCACAATCACAAATAAATCACAAATTAAAGACTTATCTATTGTTGAGATGGTAGGGGACTGATGCTTTGGCTGTTTGTGGGCCCACCGGGGTTTACCTGTTGGATTTCTTTTGCTCGAGTATTCAGTTTTAATTACTGTTGAGTCCTTATCTTTGCTTTATCTCCTTGTTATATCTTGATTTATATGTTTTAGGAGAGGATGCATTGATAAGTTAGGGGTCTTTCATGCAAACCAAATATCTATGTGTCTTGATCCACATCTGAATTAAGGGTGAGGTTGGCGCCGTTAAACCGGTTTAAGCCCTCCAGTAAAGTATTTTACTGACCGTTCCAAGGTGGTACTTCTTTTGTGGATCTTTTATGGGTTTTTCTGCCTTGTGTTTGCTATGTCTTTGTTTGCGTCTGTTTATATGTGCTTTGCGGTCACCTGCTGGGAAAGGGCTGACCTCTTGGCTCTCGTTTGTGGTGTCTTACTGTGAGTTTGTCACTTTCCCATTGGTATCCTGGGTCAGGTGTGGTACTTGATTGTATCGATTCCTGATCTTTGTAACCTTACTTACCTTAGGAAATACTACAATCACACATCGCAGACAAACCCGTGGTACCCTGAGGAAAAAACACAGAACACTAACATTCACAAGACATCAGAAAAACGATTAAAGCAAAGCAACCAGCTCTCTCGTCCTCCTCAAGTTGATTGCAAAACTAGAAAAAAGGAGGAAGGCAAAGATAAGGAATCAAATACCACACCTGACCCAGGACACCATATGGAAAAATAACAAGAACACGAGATTACATCACATACAAGAAAGCAAAGAGGTCAGCCCTTTTCCAGCAAGTAACTACAAGGTGGCAAAGAACAGACACATTCCAGCATAACCGACGAGAAACAGAAACACTAAAAAAATAAAGACCCGCAAAAGAAGCACCGCCTGGGAATGGTCAGTAAAATACTGAATGGCTCAAAGATGTTTTGACGGCGCCAAACTAACCCTTATTTCTGATGTGGATTAATACAAATAGATGTTTGGTTCTCATGATAGATCCATGACTAATGCATGTATCTTCTCTTAGTAAATACAAGTCAAGATATAAAAAGGATATGAATTAAAGAAAAAAACTCAACAGTATATACAACTGAACTCTCGAGTAAAAGAAATCCAACGGTTAAACCCTCACACACAACATCAGATCCAAACCCTCTACTCTACAGCATAGATAAGTTTTCAAGTCAGAACTGTTATAGAGTCTGAGATCCGACTTGCCAGCATGCAATTAAAGGGAAAATCAAAGCTGTCAACCATTATTTGGTTGACCACCGAGGATGCGGTCTGATGCAATACATTAATGTTCCAACCAATCTTCTTATAATGTGAAAGTATTTAAATAAACTATTGGAGCCATAGTTTTCTTAAATTTATACACGAAGTTGCCATAAAATTCTGTTTCCAAAAGTCCCTGACGCAAGAGAGATTTAAGTCCAATATTGAATTTTGATATAAAATTATAGTATCTGCTGTAAAAAAAAAGTTTTGCGAAATTTATGATACTGATAGTCAAGTTTACGAAGCTTCTGAGTTAACAGTTTATAGCAAATGCTGAAATCAGCAACATGTTAGATGCTCTAGTAAATCAGATGAGTTTAGAAATATAAACTTCATATGATGTAGAGCGAGGAACATCGCCATCTAAAAATGAAAACTTGACAATGTCAAATCAAAATCGTCACGTTTATCATAATTTTTGGTAGTAACAGGTGCATTAGCAATGGTCAAATACAAATAAAAAACGAGGCTTCAGTATCAGAGGCATTGGTTCTATTGAGTTGAAGCTCTGCGTGGTATATTTGACATACCATGTTGTCAAAATAAATGTTATTTTATGTTTAAAATATCATCCAAATATCGTCAATTATATCAGCCTTCTTGTCATCAGAAAGAGGCATCATAATAGTAAGTAAGGAGGCAAAGATCAGGAATCGATACAATCACGTACCACATCTGACACAGGACACCACATGGGAAAGTGACAAAAGCAAACAAAACTTAATATAAAAGAGAACCTAGAGGCAAGCCCTTGACCACAATGCTGCAATAAACAGACAAGAAAGCATGACATACACGAAGCATGCATAACTAAAATGATCCACAACAGAAGCACCGCCTTGGAACGGTCAGTAAATATATTTTACTGGCTTTAAGTCCTTTTCATAACAAAACAAGAATAAATCCATACCAGGGGAGCACACTAAGTGCCAACTACTGCATGAATCGTATAAAAATATTGGCCGACAAGAAAGTTAGCTCATCACATACATTTTGACAAAACCATGATATGTTTAGGCTGTTTGGAAGTAAAAAAATGCACATCTGTTGTTACATTCAAAGTAATGAGAGCCTGTTCTTTGGAAAATGTTTATCTTTAATTAAATTAAATATTAAGGTTAAGTAGTGTTAATAGTAGAAAAAGATCATATGTATACAAACTGGTCGCGTTGAAATCCCCAGTTGTAAGTTCATGTAATACTTCATCGATTCTTTATAGACCAAATTAGATTCTTCGCCAATCTTTGATATCATACTTTTTGCAGTACTTATTTAATTGATAGCAAAGAGACATAAGGTTAACAATTTAGAAAATTTTGTTGTTGTAAAGAACTGGAATTGGCAATAATTCTTGCTTGATATGGGTTCTTTATTGAGTTTAGGTAACCATTATAACGTATGAACCTTGTCTTGGTTTTCTTTAGCTTTGAAACAAAATTTAGGGCTGTATGAGAACCATGTCTATCGACAACAACCCTCTCACTCAAAGAAATCTTCAGACACATTTTAGTTACTTTATTTTCTACGGTGTTACTTATTAATGCATAAGTAAGTGATATTAGTTCATTTATGAAACAGTGGTTACTTAGCCTATAATTGTAATTGGTTTTGAAATGGACTCTTCCCAAGAGGTGTGTGATCAAAGTTATTGTTCAATGAATTACGTTTTGATTAAATTTTTCGTTTTTCCAAGGGTAGAGTAAAACAAATGTAGACTTCTCTTATTAAAAGAGTATTTAAAACGTCTAAAATCGGGTGTCTTTTCAGTGTAAATGTCGGATGTTCAACAGCTGCTCTACCCACGGGCTGTACCTATTTTTCACTCTCACCAGCTGGTCTAATGGTCTAACTTAGAATAACTTAGAATTGTAACGTTAATTAATATTTCTATCAAGAAACTATTTCTCATTATGTGTTATCAGTGGTTTTTGGGGCGAACTTATTGATAAATTCATAACTATAGATACGAAATTCTTAAATAAGTATATTAAATAAGTATATGAAGGACTATTTTGTAAATCAGTGTGACGTCATTCATTCTATATTTAGCAGTGTGCGAGGTTAAATTATTTCGTGCCACGATAAAACAGAAACGAACTTTTCATTTTATTAGAAAATAGAAGCAAGAAAATGTAAAACAAACAAACAGAACTGACAACGGGCATACAAGCAGAAAATATGAATAAGCAAAGAAAATAACCTAAGAAGATTACAGGCAAAACGCGGAAAATAGGTCATTTGATTGGTTTGACCTCAGGTTTGTTTTCGATGTCATCGAATCAAATTGTGTCAAACGATCATCATGCTTGTAGATTTTTCCTATCATCCGCAAATTCATGGCTGGGGTTGGATTTCATTCCATCTAAAGGAGGAACATGCATGGGATATTATTCTTTCGACTTGAGAAGTCTTCTTTCCCCGCGGACAAGTATTGGTTTTCATAAAAGACTGAAGATAACAAGGGGAAGGAATAAAAAGCCGGGACCAACGCCCGAGACTCCGGACCAAATTCCGGGACCAAAGTTTGCAAGCATCAAAATGGTATTTAAAATGCAAATGTCGACCTAAAAATTGGACCACATGTTCATTATAGAGCCTTCTTAAAAATGCTTATAAAGATTCTTTATGACTTTTGATTTTTTGTTAATTACTAGCACTAATACCGGACCTTGTCATGCATTTTACACCCTGGACCAGTTTTCGCGGTATTGAAGATGTCGAGTATATTCCAAAATTTGGCTACAGAAACCTTTTAAATACCAATTTTTTTATATTATTGTTTAAAAAGATCCCAAAGGGTATAAAAATATATAAAAAAAAATATTATAAATTGATCTAATATTCTAAGAGAAAATAAATCGAGGGACCAAAATCGCCATTCATATTTCTATTGCAGCATTGACGATGTCAAGGGAATTTCAATTTTTGCCTACAAAAACTTTTTAGATGCCAATTATATATTTCGTTTTGTCATTTATACTGAAGGACTTTAAAAACGCACCACTTGATAAATGCTAATTTATGTCGAAAATTAGATATTTTCATTATGTGAAAAATAAAATTGACAAGTTCCGTCACTCAGCTTGGATTCAATAAGAAAATCGAAACGCTGTGGCTTATGATTGCCGTGACGTCGCGATAATTCTGAGACAACTCAAATTCAAAAAGTCACAGAGTACCCATACCTTCCATTATGAACGAAAAAAGTTTTTGAACTGATGTTTGTTCTTGAAAGCAAAAGGAAAGACAAAATCGAATCATGAAGTTTTAGGCCTTTGGCAACGTTCATTGCGTCTATATGACGTCATTGATTTTTGACGTAATTGGCCGTTTATATCATAAGGATCAGGAATAATAAAAAAAAATGTTGCCAACAGATACTCCTCAATCAGTTGCATAAAAGACAAAAGTATCGCGACATACGCGGACGTCACCCGTCTGTTATTTATGTTTGAAAATTTAAGACTGACGTTAGCAGAGAAACGCTGCGAGTGGGAGTGTAATAAAACGATTTTTTCTGAAAACGTTTGTGTTTTTTCCATTTGTTAAGACATCTGGCTACCACCTAAAAGTGTTTGTTTTCAAATTGAATTAAATTCACATTTGTCAGACGACAATTGTTGAAAAACACTTACGTCGATATTACATCAGATTGAACAGCATGAGCAAATCTAAATCATGGCAAATCATAGTCCATTTTGCAAGAGGATAAAAATGATAAAGAAAAAGTCAGTATATAAAGCTCGCAAAGAGTATGAAAATAAAAAAAGTATATTTGAATTGGCCTAACTTGAATTTAGATAATAAAGCTATACGTTATAGCGGTTGAGTTTGTCAATGACTTGATAACCCACCTTTAACGAGAGTGTTAGGGAATTTAACTAATCACGCCCATAATTGTATATGATTAATTAATTAGCTAACAAGATTTAATTATGATAGGAGCTAACATCATAGAAACAATGGACAATCAAAATATCTTAGGCGGCCAAATTAACATGCAAAATAATATGCGAACAATTCACGTTGGCATATTTCACTTATTCCAAAAAAAAAAACAAAAAAACATGCTGGGTATAAAAACCCTGATACTGCTGCATCTCACCACTGAGCCGCTACTCTAGTCGCAAACTCGACTGAGCTTCAAAAATCGAGAAATAGCGAATTTCTATATTATTTCTCATTTCAGCGATCAGAGAAGGCTCAGACGAGTCTGTGCATTTTCGTAAAATCGACTTAGCTTTAAAATTCGAAAAATAGCAAATTTCCATATTTTTTCTCATCTGATGCGAGCAGCGAAATCACAGGCGAGACTGCATGTGCATTGACATAAACTCGACTGAGCCTTCGTTGCTTTAAATTGCGACAGATATCTAATTTCAAGATTTTCTTTCTAGTTTACTGCAAGCAGCGAAAGCTCAGGCGAGGCTGTGCACTGGCATAAACTCGACTGAGCCTTCTCTGTTTGAAGATACGATAAGTACCAAATAAGATTGATATCTTAAACGTTTCTGTAGGCTTAATATATTGAAATTCCCTTAACATCGTTAATACCGCAATAGAAAAATTAATGACGATTTTGGTCCCGGGCTGATTATCTCTTAGGCACACGTTTTTCAACACTGACTGTCTGTTTCTTTTTTAGAGCTACCCGTGTTTGTAAAGAAAAGTTGTGGTGGTATAGCAAGTGACCAAAATGGATAATATTTTGAACAATTAAACGTCTATCTAATATTTGATTGGCCCACTTACAGTTATGTTAAGGAAGAAGTCTTATATTTTTGTATTCATAATCGAAGGGTCTCGGTGATGCTGTGGTTTGAAAACAAACATAAGCTTTCACAAAAGCTTGCTTCCCCATCACACCGTCTGATTGAATAGTTTATGTATTAGCGAAACGTCAAGCATTTAATGACTCATTTCAAAGCCGCTTTAATGTATATCTCATTGCGAAAAAAACTTCATTATTATCCTTCATCTATTATTACTCATAAGAACCTTTCAACAACGCCGTTTATAACATGTAACACATGTTATAGTTTTTCTTGTTTCCTTTTGTACTGCTTCTACACAGACACAGCGACTAACTAAGCAACTACCAACGATGATGTAACGAATCGATATTGTTACCGGTCTGTCGTATCGTTATTCATTCGTTATTTTCTTCGTAAAGCCATCGTTAAATATAACTAACTATTGCTGGGTGGGCACTTATTAAACATTATTTCTTTTTTCAGCTTTATAATAATGAATTACTTCCTACAAGTAATATAAATTGATATAAATGACAAAAAGTACACTCCATAACGTTTTATATTGAATTATTCTCAAAATGTGGGGGGTAGAGGTAAATTTTGCTCTCCTGAAAGAAAATAAAGAAAATTGGTCCGGTGACCCCCTTTTTTATTCTTTTTACTTAAAGGTTATATAAAAGTCTACGAAATAAAAACAAAACTTTGAGATTATTTATTCCAGATTTTTTATATACAATTTAATCTAAAAATCGTATTCGTATTTTAGGGGAATTACCAAAATATGTCATTCAGTATCTTGTCACGGCTTGAGAAAACAAATAAATTTTCACTTTTCCTAAAAAGCTTGATGTAGTGAGTAATAATTAAAATTAAAAAAAAAGAAGCAGGATGGCGATTACAACTATTTAAACCAAATTAAGGACATGCTGTTGTGTTTTTTCAGGAAATTTGTAAAATGCTGAAAACTTCCATGTGAGATTATGAAAAATTGAGCGTGGTGACATATCCTTTAAGGACCTCGGAAGTCTCGTATTCAATCTGCCCATATTTTGACAGCCTGTGGCTAGGATAATGTATATTTGACAACCATATTTTTGTGCTTAATTCAAACCCTTACATTTAGTGTACCTAGGAATATAAAAATATTTTGAAAATATTGCATAATTATGCCAGGACATTAGGGGGTAGGGGTATTTTTTGTGACCAAATTTTATTTCACAAAAAGGCAAAGTTTCGCCGGGTATTCACCTAAATACGCGAAAATATAATGTTTGGGGCATAAAACTTGAGACGAAAGTGTTGCGTTTGCATAAAACTCAGGTTAAGAAGATTTCATTACTTCCTATAAATAAGTATGCTATCCATAACTTTTGACAATTACCTGTTGTGTTTCAAGTTCAGCAAATCTGACATATTCGCTCAGGTGTATCATACCTGCTTACTGTATACATCAGAGTCTAGATAAACACATTTTTGAGCTTAAAATTATAAATATTTTCTTACTCATCAGATGTAACCTATAATATGGTGCTTAAAAGAACCGCCTCATTGCGACGTTTCTTTTGAGTACCCACATCATATGTTTTGGTTGAGATTACTTGGTACGCAATCATAACTAAAGCCCTGATACATGCCATTGTAAATTGATATTTACCTACAGGTTTGTACAAAATAAGTCCCTAATAACGTTTTATAATAAATAGTTTTTGAGCATTTTGACATCGTTCCCCCCTACCCCCGTGACCAATCATGCCCTTTTTATATGATGTCTGAAATGTTAAACTACAACCGTATGCAAAAGGATTAGTTTGGTCACGGGGGGGGGGGGGGGGGGGGGGGGAGCACTCCAGTAAACCCTTTTCTATTTTCTATATGTTGAATAGAAAAAACAAGGTTTTCAATCCATATTTTTTAATAGGAACTTGTCCATTGAGAAAAACTTTTTTGCAGATAATTCGAGAGTTGAACCTACTATATTTTTGATGGAAAAACTATCGTTTTCTTTAAAACTTTTTTTCTGGCCATTTTTATGGGCAATCCTTCATTAAGACTGTCCGAGGTCCTTTAATAAATTGACATTCCATACATAAAACAAGCTGTATGCAAAGAATTAAAAAGATTTTAATATGGGAAGTATTACCCGCAATCACCCTTGAGTCCCTCGACATGGTAAAACTATACTAAAACAACTTGTTTCAGTCATATTGCATATAACAAGACAGAGCCCTTAACTGCAATAGTTTGACCAAATTTTGTATTTTGCTTTCAAAATATATGCGTATTCATTTACGTAAACTCTTAAGCTACTGATCGCGACAAAATATCGTCTGCTATATCTTCTGGTAGTCCACTTAAAATGTCTCTGTAGCAAGCAGTGTAGACCACGACCTGCAGTCTTCACTGATTCCAAACTGTTTGTCTATGCCAGAATATTAGTCAGTGATGTAAGCATTATTTTTGTAGCAAGCGAAGTGCTTAGGGTGATAATATTGTCAGCATGTAGATGGTTATTGTAACGACATTGTACATATCTTCAAACAAAGGCATCCATATATTCAAAATTGATTGTTTTAATCAGCTATCAGATTTCTCATTCAAACAAAACAATAAATAATACACTTAAAAGAGCCAGCAGATAAAATGTTGTACTTTTATATGATTAGCAAGGGCTTTTAAAAAGAAACTTTTTGCGTATGAAGTAAAATCCTAGACATAGGCTCCCATCTTCCACCATCAAAGCCGCTGATTGTATAAAGCGCAACTTATAAAATCGCCCTGGCCAATTTGAAGTCTCGCATGGAGCTTTCGAGTCGACATGCTAACGCAAATATCAAGTGTTCGATTATGACTTGTTTCTATCCTGGAACTTGGCGTCTTAAGCAGACTGACGCAGCTAACGACGGGTTGCGGAGGGGCTGGTAAAACCGTTTTCACCCATATAGGTTTAGCATCTATTTCACGGGGCATATCCAAACAGCAAGGACACAGATCAGACGAGACAGATCAGGGTCTCCAATGTTTGCATATAAGGGGTTTTAATGAAATGTAAATAAAAATGGGAAATACCACCCAATAACCCAAAAATTTGAAATCAAATCGTCCAATGGATCCAATCGTCATAAGAGGACTGAATAGAGTTCGAATGGATTAGCCAGAAAAGATTCTCGTCCTCTAATATCTAAGTACAAAAAGGACCGGCTCATAAAATGTGCTACTTTTTCGCCAATTCGTTAAGTAATTCTCTAACTCTAGTAGGGCTAGGATTTGGCTTTAGCCTCGACATCCATACTCTGTATTTAAAGCGAATAGCATGTGTGGATCCAGAGTGGGACAGGGGTCCGGACCCCCCCCCCCCCCCGAAAAATCACAAAAAATATAGGGTTCCTTAGCAATAATAGTCCGGATCCCCTGAAAAATCACAAACCTACCAAGCCAGCATAAAGTGGCGTTTCGCTGGCGGGTCGATGATGGCCCACTTTTAGCGCTATTTGGATCCTCTCAGCCTCTCTCCCCTCATACACAAAAACCGTTGTCAGAGTTAGACCTCCTTCTTCAAAACTTTCTGGGTCCGAGCATGAATGGCGAGACTGTGCAATTGTGATATATGCTCGCCTGAAGTAAGTGAGCCTTCAATGCTCGTATATTAGATACGTACTTCGGTAGCATAAGCTGATCAAGTAGAAATAAAAAGGCCGTAGCTTAAAATACTGGTGCTGTTTTATTCTTTACAGTTCAAAACGTAAGCGAGTATGATTAAAAACACACACATGAGAGCCAAGAGATCAGTCCTTTCCTAGCAGGTGACCAATATGCTGCAATAACAGACACGGCAGCAAAGACAAACGTGAAACATAAATAAAATAAAGGATACCACAAAAGAAGCACCGCATTGAATACTTCAGTTTAACGGTACCAGCCTCATCCTAAGTTTTGATGTGGATCAAGACAAACGTTGGAAAGTGACAAAAACACAACACACAGGAAAGCATGGTTTCTCATTCATTTCCCAGCAGGTGACACCAAGGCTGCAGGAAACAGACAGGACGGCATGAAACATAACTCCACAAAAAAGCATCGCTAAAACAATCATCAAGTCTTCTACTATCAAACTTGCGAGGCACGGTCTTTGCTCATTAATCTATAGATAAAATAAACAAATTTTTTTAAGTTAGTTTTATACGAATTTTAAAAAGATTCCATTTTCAAGTTTGGGTAGTCATTAATCCTTTTAAGACCGAAGAAATTTCCGTAAAGTTTGATATAGCTAAGTCAGGACGGTTAATTGTATATATTGAGGGGCAACAGTTTAAAATTGCCCTTAAATATTATATATCTCTAAATATCGATTTTTGTCTCAGCAAATATTGCAGCTACTGATGAAAGGCCGCAGCCTGGTTCTTCCCGGGTTCATTGGTTTACAGGTCCAATTGTTGGCACATGCCAACAAAAGAATAAAGGCTATCAAAAAATATAGAAATGAAAGCAATTACCTCATGGTTAGTTTTTCTGGACCAGTGTCGTCTTCTACGAACTCGGGTTTGCCACTGGATTCTAGATCCATGTTCTTTCCTTGTGCGTTCTTCCCGAGACCTTTTAAAGGTTTCTTCAATTTACGACCGTCCACAGCCATAGTCGTCAATCCTCTGACTATCAACCTTGTGTTAAATACGTATTAAATAAATTATAATATACTTCCCTGAGTGGAAACTTAGATTATTGATCACACTTTTGTCAAATGACAAGCAGTCATGCTATTTTTATACTTATCGCAGATGCCTACTTCAAACGCCCATTCTTACAGCGGGGCTAAAGGCATGAATTGGACTTTGAATTTTTATCTACACCCATACTTTGTGCATGCCAGCATAGGCTCTGGTTAGCCTGTGCGTTTGTTTGCAGGCTCGTCTAAAAAGTAATCTTTTGTTGGAATTACCAAATTGTCATATGCCGGCTCAAATTAAATGTTTGTTTCACAAAATAGTCTACTTAAAGTCACATTCTCTCTCTCTCTCTCTCTCTCTCTCTCTCTCTCTCTCTCTCGTCAAAGCAGAACAATAGGAACCGTGGTACGTTCACCTAGTTTGGTTTATAAGTTAACAACTGCTTCATCATCTTAGTTATTTCTTTCTTTACATTAATAGCCATCATACATCGCCCATAGCACAAACCAGTAAGATTTTTGTAAAGTCATTTCACTGGATAATAAATCGGAGAGAATTGGACGAGCAAGAGTCAAACACGCGACAGGCCATTGTCACTCTTCATAATGCCAAAATCGGCCGAGTACCATTTTTTTTCTGATGTTTTGGAGTTATTTCCATTCGATCATTTTCAATGCTATTTCGTGTCCGGTCTATAACTTGGTAGCATCTAGAGGTATTTCAACGAAACTTCATACATTTGTAAAGCACATTCTGACGACATGTCGTGCACAAGAACCATAACTCTTGCATATATATTTTTCAAATGATTCCCTTTGTAACATAACAAAATGCAATTTTTATCCGTCTGTAAGTTGACATTGTTAAAGCTATTAAGTTGAAAATTCATACACTTCTAGAGCACAATAAGACAATGTGTCATGCACAAGAACCATAACTCTGCTTTGGATAGTTTTGGAGTTATTACCCTTTGATCATTTGCAATGCCATTTTGCGTCCGCTCTATAACTTTATAACCGTTAGAGGTATTTCAACGAAACTTCTTGCATTTGCTCAGCACATTCAGTCAACGTGCTATGCACAAGAACAATAACTCTTACATGTTTTTCATCAAATAATTTCCCTTGTAACATAACTAAATACATTGTTGTGTTGTTGTTTTTTAATTTCTAAAAGGGGGAGACATCTGGGTTGTTGTTTTTTTTTCGTAGAAACCCAATTCTAGTTTAAGTCATTAAATGTACTTCACCAATGTGATTTATATAACCTTTTTAGACTTTCCAAATTCATATATGCTTTTGCTCTGTTTGCAAAGTTCTTTTTAAAAGCTCAGCTTGTTTCAGTTCTATAAATAGTAACATACTTGCAATCTACTAAATTATAATGATATTTAGGCTGCTACTTTCTGGTGTTGAAAAACTTGCTTTTATTTACTTAAATTGTCTTATGATATTTATAACTAAACCTCCCAAATATAACTACCACATTGTTTGCTTAATTTTACAAGCCTAGTGTGTGGGGTAATATCAGGAGATATTGTACTTAAATTTACTCAGATTTTAGCTCTTGCTTTGTGTAGAAAACATCATTTCTAATTCAGAAATGTAATATAAAATTAAGAAACACTTTTCTCTCGTTGTACTATCAAAATACAACAAATATTGCAAAAATTGTGGATGGTAATGATCACTTTTGGGCAGTAGGCTGACAAGAAAATTTTCAGAAATTTCAATCGCACAGATGAGTAGTGTTACAGGTGTTTAGTTTACTATCCTTTAGACTTATCTTCACCGGCCGTGGGCAACTGAGTCGGTGCTGAACTTTATCCTTGATTTCAAATTAATGAAAGAGAGAAATGGAGCTTATGTACCAGTACAGCCAGAAGTGAATCCTGATACGATATTTACTTAGGGCATAACGCGATTCACTGGTATACAGGTATATCATTGCACCCCTATTATAAGCATTTAGAATTATTAAGCAAACTCTATTTCAGTTGTCCCATGCATATGTTGCTGGAGCATCGTACAAGGCAAATGACATGCAGTTAAATTCATAGAAGCCCAGGGTACCAACTGGGAAAGATCTTTATCTTTGTTTTCACCTATTGGTACCAGCATCTGTGATAAAGCATTAAAACGTTCTTTGCTCCTTACAATAGATGCTATTTATTAACTTCAACTCTGGGAATGGCATATCAAGCATCATTTAAGTCGTTGGTGTTGAGCTTTCTGAAATAGCAAGTGAGTATGATCAGGAAATACCACAATCACAAACTGCAGACAACCCCGTGGCACCGCGAGGAAGAGCCGCTCAACCATCACGAGACACCAGGAAGACAAGTTAAGCAAAGCAATTAGCTCCGTCCTCCCCATTGAGATAATTGCAAAAATAGTAAGTGAGTATGATCAGGAAATACCACAATCACAAACTGCAGACAACCCTGTGGCACCGCGAGGAAGAGCCACTCAACCATCACGAGACACCAGGAAGACAAATTAAGCAATGCAATCAGCTCTCTCTTCCCCATCAAGATGATTGCAATATTAGAATGGACATAAAGTAACGTACAACAAAACATAGAACAATTATAGACTCCCACAATGGGAGACACAATAAACAAAAAGTCAACAACAACAGAACCACCGCCTTAGAACGGACAGCAGCCAAGGCCACTGGGGGGCTTAAATGCATTTTACTGGTACCAAATCTTCGCCCTAGATTCTGCTGTTGTTGAAGTACAAGAAATGTTCAGCTTGCATGGAGGCAATCTAACTAATGCAATGTATCATCATGGAAAAAACACTCTAATCAAATTACTACACCATGATGAAACAAAGAAAAGGGCTCATGACTCACAGATAGTCAGAGCTAAAGAAAACCTCAAGTTGAGCCACGGTGGGTCCAGCTACAGATAAGTATCAGGCACCAACCCACCTATTAAAGCTTTACGTTAGAGCCGTCATAGAGTCTGAGGCCTGACCCACCGTCGTGCAATTAAAGAGGAAACCATAGCTATAAACCGTGATTGGGTTTAAAACTAGGCATGCAGACTGTCGCATGATATCAAAGTTATATCCAACCCTTATATAACGTTTTACTATCTTTTTGAATTGATCACTAAAATTAGGTTTACCAACAATTCGTTTGAATTTATAGACTAAATCACCATAAAATATAGGTTCTGATATGCCTTGTTGCAGAAGAGTTTTTAACCTGGTGTTGTATTTAACAATTAACTCCAAGTGTCTATGGTAGAATTTAGAAAATGCTTTTCGAATTTTATGATATCTATAACCTTGTTTTAATAATTTAGCAGTTAAAAATAAGTTTCTGTTGTTGAAGTCATCAACATTAGAACACACTCTAGCAAAACGAATAAGCTGAGAAATATATATACCATAGGAAGGAGAGCGAGGAACATCTCCATCAAGAAATGGGAAATTTACTATTTCAAAATTAAAATCATCCCGTTTATCATAAATTTTAGAAGAAACTATGCCATTTGTTATTGACAAGTTCAAGTCCAAAGCTAGAATGGACACATATAATCTAAAGTCTACATATAATCTGACACTTTCATCTAGCAATTACAACAGGCTACTACTTGAACTCATTGTCCCTGTCTCTATCATGCATGCGCTCTCTATTAATTCCACACAGTGGCTTAGATTCGTTTGTTTGTTTGGTTTTGTTTGTGATTTAATATCCTAGTCAGCTGAGAAAGTCAATTAACTTGGCAACACTTTTCCCAGGCAAGCTTCGACTGAGTGGTATATCAGTACTCTGTGCACATATTTTCTCTGGCAACTGTGGAAAGAGAATGTCCATATAATTTATTTCCTTATCAATCTCCACACTAGAATGCCAAGAATCGGATGTGTCACCTGGTCAAACTATGCAATTTTGTCGAATTTATATCCCAGGGGAAGGGTTATTTTAGAGAAAACTTATAAATCACGAAACCTAAATCCCATTTCTCCAGCCCCTCAGGGGTGTGTGTAAAGTCAAAGTGTTTACTTCTTTCTCCTTAAATGATATGCAACATGGCCACATTCATATGTGTTTATCTTTTAATTCAGCCCACAGGTTGAGGGTGTGTGTAAAGAGAGAATATGTGCTTACATGGTGCTCTATGTTCCATTCCCTTTAATTTGTTATGCAACATGACCATGTTCTGAAAAAGTTGAATTTTGACCTTTTGACCCCTAGGGTCAGGTGGGGGAGGGGGGTCTGTGGGCTAAATATTTTCTACCAAGTTGCTGCATTTGTGTTTCCCTTAATTTGATATGCAAAATGACAATGTTCTGAAAAAGTTAAATTTTGACCCCATCTCCTAGGGTCATGGGAGGAGGGGGTATGCATGGAAAATACTAATTATCATCTTGCTGAATTCATGATTCCCTTTAATTTGATATGCAACATGACCATGTTCTGAAAAAGTTGACTTTGACTTATTGACCCCATCCCCCTAGGGTAAGGGGGTCTGTGGGCAGGACAGATGCTACCATGTTGATGCTTTTCATGATTCCATTTAATTTGATATGAAACATGACCATGTTCTGAAAAAGTTGAATTTTGATCTATTGACCCAATCTCTAGGGTCGTGGGGGAGGGGGAGGTCTGTGGGTATAATATTTGCTACCATGTCAATGCATTCATGATTCCCTTGAATTGGATTTGCAACAAGACCGCGTTCTGGTAAAGTTGAGTTTTGACCTTTTGACCCCAACCCGCGGGTCAGGGTTGGGTAGTCTGCAGGCAAAATATTTGCGACAATGTTGCTGCATTTGTTGATTCCCTTTAATTTGATATGCAACATGTAATTGTTCTGAAAAAGTTGAATTTTTACCTATTGACCCCTACGGTCAAAGGGGGGGGGGGGGGCTGCGCGCAATTATATGCTACCGTGTTGCTATATTTCGTGATTGCATTTAGTTTGATATGCAACATGAAAATGTTCCGAAAAAATGAATTTTGACCTTTTGAACTCTAGGGTCTGAAGGGGAGGAACGGGTCTACGGGCAAAATATTTGCTACCATGTTGCTGCATCCATGATTTTCTTTAATTTAATATGCAACATAACCATGTTCTGAAAAACGTTTAATTTTGACCTTTTGACCCCAACAGCAGAGTCAGGGGATCGGGAGGGGTCTGCGGGCAAAATATTTGCTACCATGCTGCTGCATTTGGTGATTCCCTTTAATTTGATATGCAACATGACCATTTCTGAAAAAGTTGAATGTTGACCTTTTGACCCCTAAGGTCTGAAGGGGAGGGGGTCTGGGGGCAAAATATTGCTACCATGTTGCCGCATTCGTGAACTCTGTTATTTGATATGCAGCATGAACATGTTCTGAAAAAGATTAATTTTGATCCCATCCCCAGGGTCGGGGAGGGGGGTCCGGGAAGGGGGTCTGCGGGCAAAATATTTGCTAGCCTGTTGCTGCATTTGTGATTCTCTTTAATTTGATATGCAACATGACAATGTTCTGAAAAGTTGAATTTTAGCCTTTTTATCCCTACAGCAGGAAAAGGGGGTCGGGAGGGGTCTGCAGGCAAAATATCTGCTACCCTGTTGCTGCATTCGTGTTTCTCTTTAATTTGATATGCAACATGACCATGTTCTGGAAAAGTTGAATTTTGACCTTTTGACCTTAACAGCCGGGTCAGGAGGGGTCTGCGGGCAAAATATTTGCTACCATGCTGCTGCAATTGATGATTCCCTTTAATTTGATAAGCAAATGGCCATGCTAAAAAAAGTTGACTTTTGACCTAATGTTCCAATCCCAAAGGTCTTGGAGAGGTCTGCGGGCAAAATATTTGCTACCATGCTGCTGCATTTGGTGGTTCCCTTTAATTTGATATGCAACATGACCATGATCTGAATAACTTGAAGTTAGACCTAGTGACCCCCTTCCCAAGGTCGGGGGTGGGGGGCTCGGGGGTACTGCGGGCAGCATATTTACTACCATGTTGCTGCATTCATGATGCTCTTTTATTCGATAAGCAACATGACCATGTTCTGAAAAAGTTGAAGTTTGACCTACTGACCCCATCAACAGGGTCGGGGGGGGAGGGGGGGGGTCTGCGGCCAAAATATTTGCTACAATGTTGTTGCATTTGTGAAATTCTTTAATTCGATATGCAACATGACCATGTTCTGACAAAGTTGAAGTTTGACCTGTTGACCCCATCCCCAGGCTTGGGGGGTAGGGGGTTTGCGGGCAAAATATTTGCCACCATGTTGCTGTATTTGTTATTCCCTTTAATTTGATATGCAACATGACCATGTTCTGACAAAGTTGACGTTTGACCTTAACCCCAGGGTCGTGGGGTGGGGTCAGGTAGGGGACTGTGGGCAAAATATTTACTTCCATGCTGCTTCATTGCGTGATTGTATATGTACATTAACAAGCTCTGAAAAAGTTGAAGTTTGACCTATTGACCCCATCCCCAGGGTCGGGGAGGGGGTAGGGGGTCTGCGTGCAAAGTATTTGCTACCATGTCTCTGCATTCGTGATTCTCTTTAATTTGATATCCAACATGACAATGTTCTGAAAAAGTTGAATTATGGCCTTTTGACCCCTACAGCAGGGACATGGGGGTCGGGAGGGATCTGTGGGCAAAATATTTGCTACCCTGTTGCTGCATTCGTGTTTCTCTTTATGCAACATGACCATGTTCTGACAAAGGTTGACTTTGACCTTTTGACCCCACCCCCTAAGTCCACTCAGGGGTGAGACACAGGCCTCGAATTGAAAAATCACATTTGATAGGTTTCATATATATTGTACCTCTGTCTGCATGCGAAGTTCAGTAAAAAAAATATTGACAACTTACTGAGTTGTTGCGAAATTTAAATATTTGACCTTTGACCCAAACAAAAGGTCCGGGGATGGGGTAAAATTTTATTAATCACTGTCATGCTTATCTACAGGCAGTTGGTAATCATGGCCTATAGTGATTCATTGTACGATATTATAGTTTTTGGAGAAATGTGAACTTTAGCCAATATAGCTTTTGCATTAGCCTAAACCTTAGTCAAACTAGAGGACCTGAAGGTCCTGAAGCGCTCACCTGATCTCTTAAATAATGTTAAAATAGGTCACGGTCACCTACACCTTATAATAAACATGTTTTGTTTTACCAAATATACGGGTTGCTGCCATTTTGGTCAAGTGACCTAACGCAATCAAATGAATACTCCACAAAACAGCCCAGTAGATGTTTAGATAGGTATGTGGCAGTCCAAATGAGTGGCCTTGGATAAAAGGTCACACGTCAGCTAGATATTTGGTACTTAAGCAAAACCATTGTCTCATTAGGTTAAACATTTCTCGCAAGTATTATAATTTGGAGATGCCGTATAAAGACATTTCTTATCTAGAGCTCTGACAACCCCTTTGTTCAGCCAACCAAAACCAATTTTGAATATTTGGTAGAAGGTATCATAAGGAACAATTTTGTGAAATTATTTTGACTTTGGACCAGTAATTCAGGAGGAAATCCTCTATATAGGTATTTCTAGCTGGATATATGGCAGCCCTTTTGTTCAGCGGAGTGTAACCAATTATGCAATTTTGGTAGATGGCATTATGAGGAACAATTCTGTGAAATTATTTTAAATTTTGGTCAGCGGTTCAGGAGGAGATGTCGTTTAAAATATTTTTATCTGGAGCTCTGACGGCCCTCCTACTCAGTGGAGCGGAACCATTTATGCAATTTCGAAATAGGACATCATGGGGAACATTTATGTGAAGTTATATGAAATTTGGACAGGTGGTTCAGGAGGAGATGTCGTTTTAGACCATTTTATATAGAGCTTTGGCAGCCCCTTTGTTCAGTTGACTGTAACGATTTGTGTAATATTGGAAGATGGCATCATGAGGAACAACTCTGTGAAATTATTTTGAATTTGGACCAGTGCCACAGGAGGAAATGCCGTTTAAAGGTAGTTCTTATCTGGAGTTCTGGCAGCCCTTTTGTTCACCGGAATGTAGATTTGTGCAATTTTGGTAGAGGGTATCAAGAGGAACAATTCTCTGTAATTATTTTGAATTTGGTCAGTGGTTCAGGAGATGTCTTTTAAAATACTTCTTCTCTGAAGCTCTGGCGACCCTCCTGTTCAGTTGATCAGAATCATTTATGCAATTTTGAAAGAGGGCATCATGGGGAACATTCATGTGAAGTTATATGAAATTTGGACCTGTGGTTCAGGAGGAGGTGTCGTTTAAAGATCATTCTTATCTAGAGCTTTGGCAGCCTCTTTGTTCAGTGGACTGGAACCATTCGTATAATATTGGAAGGCGGCATTATGGGGAACAATCTTGAGAAATTATTTTGAATTTGGACCAGTGGTTCAGGAGGAAATGCCGTTTTAAGGTGTTTCTTATCTGGAGTTCTGGCAGCCCTTTTGTTCAGCGGGGCCTACCCATTTGTGCAATTTGATAGAGAGTATCCAGAGGAACAATTCTGTGAAATTATTTTGAATTTTGGTCAGTGGTTTAGGAGGAGATGTCGTTTAAAAGATTTCTTATCTGGAGCTCTGGTGGCCCTCCTGGTTGGTGGAGCGGAACCAATTATGCACTTTTGAAAGAGGACACATTGGGATAGATTCATGTGAAGTTATATGAAATTTGGACCAGTGGTTCAGGGGGAAATGCCGTTTTAAGGTCTTTCTTATCTGGAGCACTGGCAGCCCTTTTGTTCAGCGGAGCCTACCCATTTGTGCAATTTGGTAGAGAGTATCTAGAGGAATAATTTAGTGAAATTATTTTAAATTTTGGTCAATGGTTCAGGAGGAGATGTCGTTTAAAAGATTTCTTATCTGGAGCTCTGGTGGCCCTCCTGGTCGGTGGAGCGAAATCAATTATGCACTTTTGAAAGAGGACACATTGGGAAAGATTCATGTGAAGTTATATAAAATTTGGACCAGTGGTTCAGGAGGAGATGTTGTTTAAAGACATTTCATATCTAGAGCTCTGACAGCCATTTTGTTCAGTGGACTTGAACATTTATGCAATATTGGAAGATGGCATCATGAGAAACAACCCTGTGAAATTATTTTGAATTTAGATAAGTGGCTCAGGAGGAATTGCCGTTTAAATGTATTCTTAACTGGAGCTCTCGCAGCCCTTTTGTTCAGCGGAGCCTAATCATTTGTGCAATTTTGGTAGAGGGTATCAAAAGGAACAATACTGTGAAATTATTTTGATTTTGGGTCAGTAATTCAGGAGGAGATATCTTATAAAGATTTCTTATCTTGAGCTCTGGCGACCCTCCTGGTAAGTGTAGCAAAATCATTTATGCAATTTTGAAAAAGGGCATCATTGTGAAGATTCATGTGAAGCTATATAAAATTAGGACCACTGGTTCAGGAGGAGATGTTGTTTAAAGAAAAGTTTACGAAGGAACCGCAGACGGCCGGACAGACGATCGCAATAGCTCATCTTGAGCCCTCGGCTCAGGTGAGCTAAAAGGCGTGGAAAAAGTTCAAGCCCGAGTTCTGCCAAAATAAAATCCATTAGCAGATCCATCAATGACTTGTCCGTAATAGGACCAGTTTAACCAGACACAGTAGACCCAGAACAGATCGACAGAATGGTTTCCCAATCTGAGTCTACTGTGTCTGTCTCATACACTTCACAAAAGATTTTTCCTGATTTTGAGCTACAAACAGCATAGGTTCATGACCGAGGCTTAAAATGAAGCCCCACCCCTTGACCTAGGCTATTTACCGTATTAATACAGTTAGGAGGCACAATGTGTCAAGCGATGAAAAACAGAGGGTCCTTGGTCCCAGGGTCGCTCACCTGAGAATGACTGATCAGTGGAGCTCTGACAGCCCTTTTGTTCGGGGGAGTTTAATCATTTGAAGTGCAATTTTGGTTGAGTGCATCATGATGAACAATCCTATGGAATTATTTTGAATTTGGGTCAGTGGTTCAGGAGGAGATGATTTCTTATCTGTACCTCTGGGGGCCTCATGTGCGGTGGAGCTGAACCATTTGTGCAATTTTGAAAGAGGGCATCATGAGAAACATTCATGTGAAGTTATATGAAATCGGGACCAGTGGTTCAGGAGATGTCAATAAAAGACATTTTATCTAGAGCTCTGGCAGCCCCTTTGTTCAGGGACTGGGGCCATTTGTCCAATTTTAGATGAAGGCATCATTACGAAAAATCCTGTGGAATAATTTTGAATTTGAACCAATGGTTCAGGAGGAAATGTCATTTAAAAGTGCTTCTTATCTGGAGCTCTGGCAGCCCTTTTGTTCAGCAGAGCATAACCATTTGTGCAATTTTGGTAGAGGTATAATGAGGAACATTTCTATGAAATTATTTTGAATTTGGATCAGTGGTTCAGGAAATGTCGTTTTAAAGATTTCTTATCTGGAGCTCTGGCGGCCCTTCTTTTCAGCGGAGCAATTTTGAAAGAATGCGCCATGGGGAACATTCATGTGAATTAATATGAAATTTGGACCAGTGGTTTAGAAGATATCGTTTAAAGGAAAAGTTTACGGACGCATAACGGACGGAGGGGCGAATTGGCGACGGACAAAGAACGATCACAATAGCTCACTTTGAGCCTTTGGCTCAGGTGAGCTAAAAATGAACATTTCAAGGTTTTCTCCATATGAATGCATTCGGAATCAAATTTGACCTTGCCATAAAGTGTCTCAAGGTCAACCTAGATTCATCATTTGTGCAAACCCGGTAGGGGCTAAATCACCAATGCTATATACCAAGTCCCAAAGGCATTGGCCTTTCGGTTCCAGAGAAAAGGAGATTTAAAGGGGTTTTTTACCTAATATGGCAATGGTGGCCATCTGTGCCATGTGGCCAAAACAATTTGTATCTGTTCTGGCTAACCTATCATAAGTAGTCTTCATATAAAATTTGAGTTCAATTGGTTAAGTGGTTTCTGAGAAAACAATGTTTTAATATGTTGATGGGACTCCGGTAAACCGGTTTAAACCCTCCAGTAAAATACACTGCTCAAAATATTCAAAGGAACACCTGATAATTGTCTATAGGTGATAATGTTAACCCCCAGCCTATAGACACGCCATACAATTCACTAGACAATAAGGTAGAAACCCAGTTTCTTTTGATAACTTTTCAAAGAGAGTCTAAGTATTGGATCAAAATAGTTTTTGACTAAACAATCGCTGCTCAAGTTTTTGCTCAACTTTTGTAATTTTTAATTTTCTTGAACTCTGTAGAACCTGCGGAATTTATCAAAAGCAAAGCCTAATGATTTCTGCAACATTAAAAGGCTATTGAATGTACATAAATGATGCTGTTGTGGTGTTTGATCAAAAAAATTGCCTTTAAATTTTGTTTTGAAAAGGGGGTATTTTTATCAAAGTTCAATTTTTACATAAAGCGTTCCATGGAGTTTTCTGGAAAAGGATTACTTCATTTTATCAAGAAACATCCTCGTTGATTAGTAACCAAACTAATCATAGGACAAACATGTTTCGCCTAATTAATCCAACTCTTGCTTTGATTCGGACTATGAGTGCATTTGTATTGTTATCAATGGCAAAACAAGCAGCGTTCCTTTAAAGGGGACGGCAACGCTGATGAGTACTATGTTTTATATGAAAGATCTTAATAAACCATGAATTTTGATACTAGTTTCATCTAAATCGGTTGAAAAATGAGGAAGTTGTGTGCATTTGAATACATGCAAATGGCTTAGTGACGTCACTAAGTCTAATTAAATATGCGTAATCAAAATATAAGACAAACCAATGGATTATTTGCATTAATCTTTAATGAAACATTTTCCTTATGTATAAAGCTGCATATCTGCTGAAACACAGATGATGTGATAGTAGTGATAACTAAAAATTAGGAGTTCAAAATATTCTGAAAACTAATTAAATATTCAAAATGGCTGCTAAATATTGGCCTTATTGAATAAATGCCCATAACTTGCCCATTTTTCAACCGATTTTGATGATGCTTGTATCAAAATTCATGGCTCATAGAGATCTTTCTGATAAAATACACTTATAATTAGGGTTGCTGTCCCCTTTAAGTATTTTGAGCAGTGTATTTTACTGACCGTTCCAAGGTGGTACTTCTTTTGTGGATCTTTATGTTTTTTCTGTCTTGTGTTTGTTATGCCTATGTGTGATTCTGTTTATTTGTACCTTGTGGTCACCTGCTGGGAAAGGGCTGACCTCTTGGCTCTCGTTTGTAGTGTATAACTGTGAGTTTGTCCTTTTCCTATTGGTATCCTGGGTCAGGTGTGGTACTTGATTGTATCGATCCCTGATCTTTGCACCCTTACTTACTTCCAATATGAGCGACCTTGGCTAATTGGTCAATGGTCAACCTTGACCTTTGAAGCTTATATATAGCCATTGTCTCATTAGGTTTAACATATAAAGTGAGAATAATGACATAGGCTTCAACAGTATTCAAAAATCAACTTTAAAAATTCCATTTAAATGCATAAGGAAAGTAACATTGACTTTGAAGTTAAGTAGGTTAAGGTCAACCTAGGATCATCATTTGAACAAAATTGGTTGGCCCCACATCCCCAATGCTACCTACCAAGTCCCAAGATCAACGGCTTCCTGGTTCTGGAGAATAAGATTTTTAAACGTTTTTACCATATATGGGAATGGTGGCTTTCTTGGTCATGTGACCAAAACATTTTGTATAAACATTGGCTAACTTCTCATAAGGAGTCTTCGCATTAAAGTTAAGTTGAATTGGGTAAGCTGTAAAACCTTGACCTTTGAAACTTAATTATAGCCATTGTCTCATTAGGTTAAACATATCAAATGAGAATAGTGACTTAGGCTACCACGTATTTCAAAAAATCAACTTTTCGAAAAAAAATCATCAGGAAGAAAATTTGACCATGACGTTTAGTAGGTCAAGGTCAACCTAGGATCATTATTTGAATAAATTTGGTATGCCTCACATTCACAATGCTACATACCAAATCCCAAGGTCATCGCCCTTCTGGTTCTGGAGAAGATTTAGTTTTTACCATATATGGGCATGGCGGCCATCTTGGAGATGTGACCAGGACCATTTGAACAAACCCTCGTTCCCACGTCCTAAGGTGTTGAGTTTAATTGGCCCAGTGGTTTCAGAGGAGATGTTTGAAAATGTTGAAGGATGGACGGACAGACGGACGGGCGACGACGACAGACGCCAGAGTGGCTAGTATACCATTAGCTCATCCTTCGGCTTAGGTGAGCTAAAAAGGGCCATAAATCAGTCAAAAGTTTGCGAATGACCTCGAAATTTGAACTTGACCTGTATTTTATGATGCTTTACTCTAATGTTAAATTTGAAAGAAATTGTTGCATCCCTTCAAAGTTGTTGATCAGAAACCACAAATTGACATTTCAGCACAAATCTAAGTCAAAAAGGGCCATAACTCAGTCAAAATCTTGCGGATTACCCCCCTTATCAAACTTGACCTGAAGTTCAAGTGAAATTGATGCATCCCTTCAACAGTTATCGATCGGAAACCAAAAGTGTGACGTAATGGACGACGACGCCGCCAGAGCCATGATCCCTATGTGTCATCCTTGCTTCGCAGATGACACAAAAAGCATTGGGGCAAGGCTGGAATATAACTCACAAGCCCTGAATCAGAAATCAGACTCATTACTGATTGTGCTATAGGAACACGCTCCTAGCGTTGATCTGTAGTGTGTAAATGTGGCATTTCCTTGTCATGCTCACTTTTTAATGTGTTCTCTCACCTATTCGAAAAGGGCTGGTGGTATTGATCTGTGTGGGTAGATCATCAGTCAATTTTATCGTATGGTAATCAAGATCACAATTATCAAGGTCATTTAGTACATTAGTAAGAGATCCTTCTATTTGAACAGGAATGTCTGTAATAGCTGTTTCAGGGTTCATACAGGCAAGATTGTGTAAAATTCAAGGACTTTTCAAGGACTTCTTAAAGACTTTCCTACTGTTTTCAAGGACTGATTTAAACATTAAAGTTCTACTTTGTGAAGGCTAGAGTCCATTACTAAAGATATTAGTTTAAGAAAATTTGTATAAAATTGAGGTGCCTTTTTTTGGTGCAGCATATGCACTACAATTTTATACTGATTTAGGTCTCCAAAATACTGCTGAATTCTCCTGTAAACAGTAAAATTCAAGGACATTTCAAGGCCTTTGAGTGTTTTTCAGTACGTTTCAAGGCAAATTTAATTTCAAGGGCTTTTCAAGACAGTCCTGTATATTCAAGCACTTTTCAAGCCTGTGCGAACGCTGTGTTTTGGTCCTCTGAGATATTACAATCATTAATATTTAAAACATTTGGTTGAATACCATCATCATTCTTTTGGGATTCTGCCTGTTGCTGAATAATATGAGTTTTCTTCTCAATATTATCTCTACAGACTTTTCTCAATACCTTTACATTTAAGTATTGGTTCAATTTGGAGAGATTTTGCAAACATGTTGATTATTTACAGGTACTACTGGAGTGTAGCCATTTAAATGGAGCGTTTTTTGGCAATATCCAAAATGCAAATTTAAAATATGGTTGGAGAAATATATTTTAACCAAAAAACCCTTTCCCAAATTTTTTTTGAAGTTTGGATACGTTTTCAGGTGGTGATAGGATGGAATTTTTGCATCCTTAATATTTTATGCCTTGTAATATTCCCTTCTAGTACCTTGAGTGACTAGTTAAACATATAGCAATGTATATACTAGCATTAACAACTTGCAATTATAAATGTAGATGCAGGGAGCGCAGTGGCTCAGTGGTAGAGCGCTTGACTCGAGACCGAGGGGCCGCGAGTTCGAGCCTCACCGGCGTCACTGTGTTGTGTCCTTGAGCAAGACACATTAATCCTAACTCAGTACTGGTTCAACCCAGGAAGACCCGTCCCTACATAACTGAAAGATTGTTGATGGGACGTAAAGAATCAAATCAAACAAACAAAATAAATGTATTGTTTGTCAAAATTAACCCGAGACATATGAATATTCAATGACCTTTTACTCAGTCTTCGTGAATCTTCGTAAAAAGTGCGCTTTAGATTGTTGTACAATTAGTAATCTGAAAGAAATTAATCACAATTCCCCGATAGCCTAGCGGATAGTTGAGTGTTTTAGCATTCAAAAGATGTGGGTTCGAGTCCAGTAGCATTTAAAAATGGTAAGTGAGTATGATCAGGAAATACCACAATCACAAACTGCAGACAACCCCGTGGCACCGCGAGGAAGAGCCGCTCAACCATCACGAGACACCAGGAAGACAAATTATGCAAAGCAATCAGCTCTCTCTTCCCCATCAAGATGATTGCAATACTAGAATGGACATAAAGTAACGTACAACAAAACATAAAACAATTATAGACTCCCACAATGGGAGTAACAATAAACAAAAAGTCAACAACAACAGAACCACCACCTTAGAACGGACAGCAGCCTAAGCCACCGGGGGGCTTAAATGCATTTTACTGGTACCAAATCTTCGCCCTAGATTCTGCTGTTGTTGAAGTACAAGAAATGTTCAGCTCGCATGGAGGCCATCTAACTAATGCAATGTATCATCATGGAAAACACTCTTATCAAATTAACACTCAATGATGAAACAAAGAAAAGGGCTCAAGACTCACAGATAGTCAGAGCTAAAGAAAACCTCAAGTTGAGCCACGGTGAGTCCAGCTACAGATAAGCACCAGGCACCAACCCACCGATTAAAGCTTTACGTCAGAGCCGTCATAGACTCTGAGGCCTGACCCACCGTCGTGCAATTAAAGAGGAAACCAGTAAGTATTTTTAAGTATTTTTTTCATTTTTCTTTCGATTTGCTAGTTTCTTTGTCTTTATTTTTGATTTTGTGCACACCTGGATACATTTATTTGAATTTGGCTTGCGTTTATGTAACACATACAGCACCGTGAATAATTTCAATAAGCCTTCATGTGATTAACTCTTTGCACGCTGAATATTATTTGAGACGTTTGTTATCATCTGCTGACTTTTAATCAAAATTAATTTTTTCAAAAATTCTTTAAGGAACACTATCAGAGTGTCAAATGGTCTGTATCCAGATCAGAACTGACATTCTGTTAGTACTGAACTGGGTCCAAACTATTTGCAAATGTTATATCATCTGACAAAGAAAGAGAGGGGAACTTAGGGAATAATGAATACAAAAGCGGCTATATAGAAATGAAAGGTGTAAAGCTTATCACAAGATGATGTAAAATAAACGAACAAATATTAACTTAAAAAAGAAAGCAATTTGACAATTATATTATAAGGTTCCTTCCAAGTTTCGATCCAGGTATGCTTGATTTGTAAGTAGTCAACTAACCACTAGGCTATCAGACCATTTGCATTAACGAATTGACATTATCTTCATATTCTCTGTAAAGGCGTGACCAAGGTCGGAGTACTCCACGAAAACGCACGAATATCACGACGATTTTTGGCGAAAATTAATCAGTCTAAGGTCAATTTTGGCAGACTATAGATGCATATTGGTGTGTGTTGCTGGTTATCTGCCTAGTCAACAATATTTTGTTTACTTCCAACTGTGTCACAAAGATGATAAATGAAACATATAAAGTCCATCTCATTTGGAAGCTCTTGCTCAAGCTATTCAATGAATACGTCAGCTTATTGATCCCAACAATCCCACACGGTAAATGTAACTAGAAAGACCAAAATCTACTTTTTGTCAAGAAAACACAGGAAACTGCAGGAAAACGCTGATAAATACCAAAAATATAGCAAAAATGCACGCTTAAAGGGGTCGTGGGGAGGAGGGGTGGTAGACTAGTATGATCAAAAGGGGTATGGTGGTCTGGGGTTGGTATATGGCAAACGGTAGCGGGACAACTCGGCCTGAAGTCAAGTCGGCCCCTGAGTCAACTCGGCCCTGGGTCAACTCGGCCTGAGTCAACTCGGCCCGTTGTATTTTCAGAACGTTTAGTTACACATACATTGTATGATATATGATTTTGAGTTTTGCATAATCGTTCTGACTAAATCAAAGATAAATATTAAACAATTAATGACAAACATGCAATTAGGCTCTTAATTGGGTGAACTTAATTGCTACTTGATTAAAGGTAATAAGCCTTGTAGCTAACTTGAATTTTTATGAAAGTTTTCACACTTTCTCCGCCCCTTTTATCATTTTATATTAAATTATGTCTACATTCTTACTTCTGGGAGACTATATTCTCTTGTATAATAGATCTACTATTTCATCTTCCTTATGTTACCTTCTTCTTCCTGTATAGTGCATGGCCTTCTCCGAAGCATCATCGCACTGGTTACTGACCGATATGAAGTCGGACCCGTTGAGAAATATAGTCAAGATTGACAGACAAACGACAAAACATCAATAATCCCTCAAACTTTTGTTAACATTTTTTAATAAAACACACACCAACCAGAATGGTACTGGCAGGGACGTGAGTTGACTCAGGCCGACTTGACTCAGGCCGACTTGACCCAAGGCCGGTTTGACCCGCATCGTCATATTAGGCCAACGAAAAACACTTATTCTGGCCGCCATCAAGATTATCGGCCGAAAAACCTATACTTTTCTTGGTTGGGAAAACTACCACATATGAAAGCACAGCAAAAATTCATGCCAAATTAGGGATGATGAGAGGGTTGTGTGGTATGATCAAGAAATATGCTGTGTTGCAGTTATGCCTCAATGCGCCGAATACTGCGACGGCATTTTGCCGAATTTTTTTCCAGCATATTACTATTTACCAATCCGTCTACAAACTCAATATACCCATTCTATTTACACCCCTCCACCCCCAGGACTGCTTTTAGCATGCATATTTGCTATATTTTTGGTGTTTTCCTGTGTTATCAGGCAGTTTCCTGCAAAAAAGTAGATTCCGCTCTTTCTAGTAACCCCTCCCACATGCCTGATGTAAGCACAACAGGCATTTTTTTTTGATCATATAAAGTAACAGTAATAGTTGAAATATAATATTAAATGCTGCTGTTTGCATGTTGATTTAGATGCTTGTTCATTTGTTATTTTATTCGTATTTCCATGACTGTGCCGGTCAAATTTTAAGCTCGCACATACAGACACCTGTACAAAACATACAGATGGCTAGAAAGCTGGAAGGAGGCAAAATTATAGTGTTTGTGAAGACAATAAATGCAAAAGTATCCCATTATTCCTAGACCTATATATAAGCAGCTTGGATTTTATTGTGAACTATACCAGTTGGTGCCTTCAAAATGAAAATCATCTGCTTGTAATCATTAATGGACATTTTATAAATGAGCAAATACTGCGAACTCCATCCAAATGTATTGCACTGACAGTACAAAATGGGTTATGAAAGGGTATTTTCATACCAACAAAAACTAAGTTATTTATTTTTACAAGATATCAGAGCATTAAGATTAATATCATTCTCCGCCGCAATTTAAATCTTTAGGGTTTTGCTATTTCTATGCCCATGCATTTGTACTCTCAGTGTGAAGTTACTTTCATGTAAAATTTTAAAAACGAAAAACTGTGTTCCATTTGAAGTGCAATACTACAGTAGTTGACTTTTCTTCATGTAAGGAGACAATCTGGTGACATATGTCTATTCCGGTGGATGCTCCTTCTGAGGGTTATGTGACAGTGATTGCCTCCTCAATGTTTCTTCTTTTTTATGAATAAATGCCGATATTGTTACAGTCTGCCTGGGGTGAATCGAGTAACCACTGTTTGACATCACTACTTCATCATTCTCCTCTTTAACCCTACCTCCTGAGTGGGGTGTCAAATATAAATTTCAAATATGCAAATTTTTGCAATTTCTAAGTCATTCCAAGGCACAAGGTCAATAGAATCGCATAGTGGTCAATTTGGTCATGTGACCTATATACCAGTAATAATCATAATCATGCTTGTCTCATCTTATGGATGCTCAATATAAATTTTTATCGAAACTAAACTGGCCAAAATAAGTTAAGCCCCATGTCAATTTTTTTCATAGGCATAATGTTAAATTCCTAAAATTTAGTTGTTTATTATAAACATATCTAAATTAATTGAAAACTCAAATCAAGTTAGACAGCAATGTCTTAGGTGTAATTGCGCAAAGATTCAATTGAAAATTAACATTGTCTTTTGTGTGTGCTTAATTTTCCAAGAATATAATCCATTTCTTGTTTACTGCCTTGAGTTGGCTCCCAGTACCGTTAGTTTAACATGTGACCAGGCCCAGGGCAACGACAGTTAACATGATTCGCACTATACCCATATTTTTGCCAATGTTACCTTAGGAATGATATGGAACGAATTCGCACATTTACTGAAAAATGTGAAGCGCTAGGGAAAATGTTTCAATATTAGTGAAACCTAGCACATGATGAGAGGAAAAATTGCTGCTATTTCGCTGAAAAGTGTATGCAAAAATCTTGGTTCAGTAAAATGTTATGATAAAACAAACACAAATGATTTTGCATTAAGTCTATGGGCAAAAAATCAGCTGGGGCTTAACTTATTTTGGCCAGTTTAGTTCTGTAATCGGTCCAAAAGGCAGGGTCATTTGAACAGATTTGGGTTACCTCATTCCAAGAGGTCTTCATCAAAATGAAATAGGTTAACTGGCAGAGGCCAGAGCCATTGGAATACCAGAAACTCAAGCAGGAAACAACAAAAAAAAAACTGGCTTTAAATTTTTGTTTTTTATTCATTTATCAATATCAAATGCCAGCTTCAAAAAACTTAACAGTGTATATACAATGATTACACATTGTTCAACTCATACCATGCTGAACCTGGCTATAAGAGGGTCATCAAATTCTGATTTGAACACAGTGTAAGTCCTATCAGATGCTTCTCTTGTCCAATCTGCTTGCTAATACATGACAACACCTGGCCCCGAGGTTATAAAACTTTTTTTTATGCTCAACTCAGCTGAGCACGAAATGTATCCTGCTCATAAATGTCAAAATGCCAACAATTGTTGGCATTTTAACATTTATTAGCATGATAAATATAACATCTGAGAGACTTAAAGTAAAACACTTCTTTTTGTCGGTATTATAGCTTTTATGAGAAATTATAACTTCATGCTCAGTTGAGTTGAGAATGAAAAAAGTTTTATAACCTTGGGGCCTGGAGTCCTTAAAAGTTAAATGGATAAAAATAGAGAGAGTAGTGCATAAAAATATCCAGCATGACAAGGGTTCAAAAATTATTTTATCATACAGATGTAATCAAACAAAACATTTTCCTTCGATAGCAATTTTAAAACGTTAATATTTAGCTGATATTCAAATGTTGCACATTTATAATGTTTTTGCTTAACAGTGTTCCATTGCTTGCCATTTAACTTCTAGCCCTGTCAACATTTTTCTGGTACAATCAGATATATTAACTCTTTCTTTGATAGCAGAGACTTTTGTCATCTGCTGACAACTTTTACAAAAAAGTTAAGATGCCATCAGGACCTATAGAACGTTGGTCCTGACCTGGATTAAAATTGTTTGACACTGTGACAGTGTTCCTGAATTTTTTTGGGGGGAAAATCTAACTTTGAAAAAGTTAGCAGAAGACAAGAACAAAAGCATGAAAAATTATCCAGCATGAAAATGTCAAATTTTCAATATGTGATTTTTGCAACTATGAATGAACATACATAAACACTATTCAAAAATATACTGAATTATGTTCAAACCAATGGCAAAAGGCAGATAAATGAGGCTTAAAATAACTACTCTAGAAATTGTATATCTTGAAACTATATCAGTTAAAAGGCTAATACATGTAGTAAGACTTTTTTATTGATTCCGCAACTGTTATTTAACTCCAAAGAATGTTAAATTATTTTTTTCTAAAAATATATGACTGGGTCTGTCAGTTTAGTATGCCTGCACACCATTTAAGCATGCAAAATGCAGATAATACTTTTGATTGGGTTTCTTTAATATTTTTGCATGAAAGTATATTTCTCACGTTGACCTAGCTTTCTACCCACATATGTTGCATAAATTCTTAACATGTGTTTAAATTTTAAAGGATTTGCTGGGTCAAGGTGGGAAACATACATTTATATGAAAAAATAAGCATCCCAATTTGTCTATTAACAACCAGAGATATTAACTGCATTTTGCATGCATAAAAAGTCCACAACCTCCTGATCAGACTGATCCAGTCAGATATTGTTAGATAAATCTATTATATATTCTTTGATGGTAAAACACATAAAATAACTTACATTTTAGCCATTCAATTGATACAGTATCAAAATGCAATTTTAGAGTAGTTCTATTAAGCCGTATTTATCTCCCCTTTGGCCTCGGTTAGAACAACATAAAACATAATTCAGATGCATGTCCATTCATAGTCAGGAGAGTTATTGCCAAAATTACAGTTTGAAAAGGAGTTCTAGCGATAAGGCGTATATTTTCCCTAGTTGACATGATTACAAAACCTAAATTTTGAAATTGCCCTAATGTTTTTAAAATTGGTCTGTTCCGGTAGTAAAATTTACATAGAAAGCATCAAAATAGGTTTCAAAGCGATTCATCATTTACAAAACCGTTAAAACTTGCCCCTTCTACTCCCACCCCTCATTTTACGTCTTTAGACTGGGTGCCTTTTAGACGAGAGTTTTAGTAAATCCTTTGCAGGTTTTCAAAAAGTAAAAGTGCTAAAATATTACGGATATAAGTACCCTTCATTTTCGAAACTTTGCGGTTTTTCTTCTGCGCATGCGTACGAAATATACTTAAAATTGTGACGTTTGTCATTGAAAAGATGAAACTGGCGTCTTTCAGTTTGTTTTTAGATGCTTTGCCCCCCTAGACCCAAGATGCCCTTTGGACAATTAAATGTCGCTATACAAATACATAACATATGTAAAGGGCGTCTTGGGTCTAGGGGGGCAAAGGGGTTGTATAAGCGAAAGAAGACATCAAATATCTGACAAAAAATAGACCACTTTGCAAGATGGTCGTTTTTATTGTACATCAAATGTATAAATAGTTTTACTGTACATAGCGTGATAGGACGATTGGTTCCCTTGTTTAACGGTCTAGTTCCCATATATGTTACTGAATAACAAGTACAGTTGATGATCAAAATAAATTCCCATTCAATAAGAAGTAGAGTTATTACATGCACTTAGGAAATCCCGTTTTAAATATACAAATTCGGGGGCAATGGTGCATCGACGGCCCGTCTATATATATTTGTTTAATGTGCCTAGTTTCTCCAGTCGTCATTTCAACAAAATAAAACGAACGTCTCGTTTAGGGAGATTGCTCGCCTTATCGCTAGAAATTCTTTGACTTTTTCACGAATTACTTTTACTGAATAGGACAACTCCTTGCTTCTGGTCAGGCTTACATATTCATGGATAAATTACCCAGTGTCATATTATTCTTATTTATCATATGTCACATCTGGGAGTGATATAAAGCCATGTATTAAAATCGCTAAACTACCAGTTAATTAATACTTTGGTAATGCAGGGACCAAGCTAGGGGGCGACTAGGGCGAAATGGTCGCCCTGGGGGCCGAAATTTCGCCCTAAATGGGACCCAGGGAGAAGTGGGAGTCTCCCTACAAAAAAAAAAAAAAAAAAATTTTTTTTTTTTTTTTTTTTTTTTTAGGGAGACTCATTTTCATTCTATCACCACACAAATGCAAGCTGTGGTGACATTATCAGACAATCTACTACCACTGCATCGTGTTTCTCCTTCCATTAAATGGCAATAGTATGTGTAATGGCTAATTTGCTTCTAAATTGACAGAAAATGTCGTAGTTTGGCGCTATAACTTCTCCCTATCTGACTGTCACTTCTCCCTAATTGTCCTGGAGGGAGAAGTCACTTCTATCTAAAATTCTGGGCCAGCTTGGTCCCTGTAATGTTATGATATCAAAACATACTTTGGTAATGTTATAATGTTCAAAACAATGTCGCATATATATGGTAAAATTTTACGGGGTTTCATACCAAAAAACATGATTCAGAGTGACTTAAGTATCATATGGTATTATAGAATCTGATATTTGCTCTGCTTTATTATTGAATTTAATAAACTTGTTGCAAGGAACTGATAAAATGCTTGGCACAGCCTCACATTTTTTTCTTTTCCTCAACTTGCAATTTGCATAATAAATTCAATGATACATAAGCATTCATGTAAGATCCTCTATTTCTCAACAAAACCAATGTTGTGGGTATTTACTGGATGCGCCTCATTTGATTGTTAGCCCTTTTCATTCTGGATACTTGCAAACAGGTACTTTGGCAAACAGTGAAGCATGGAAAAAGTTTTATAACCTTGGGGCCAGATCAGAGTCTACTCTGTTTGCTTATGGGAATATGATTAGATATGATTTTAATCTTGTTGATCTGACAAGTTATTCCTTTGTTCTATGTACAAACATGGAATTTTATTTATAGATTTATTCATAGTGGGTGGTGCTTAGCATGTATATTTGTAAAGGAAAGGGTTAGCTGTTTAAAGGAAGTCGTTAAACGCCCATGCTGATGTATCCAGCGGCTCAAGATATCTAATTTTTGGCGTAAGCCTTCCTCTCATGCTCGTCGAGAGAAAACCTGTCTTCGGGGTTTTCCGTCAAAGCAAGATTCAAACCAGTCACCTCAGCTACAGAGACAATCTAGAAAAATGAAATTTCATCAGTAGCAAGTTTACATATGAAATTATCTAAAAAGAGAATAACGAAGACGCTGATTAGACTGCGCGGATGCGCAGGCTGGTCTGCTCCTGTATTGTTCGCAAACCCCCTGAAGAAAGGTTTTCTCGCTATGAGGCCCATTTTGTATATGAGAGAAGTGATGGGTCTGAAGACACTGCATTTATGAGCAGACTTGTCTGAGCCTTTTTTTTTTTGCTCATTGATGCAGTATAAAAATCTGATGTACCCGCCAATACTATCATAGTGGACCATCAATATTCCAACAATATCAAATGAGCCGAGACATGTGATTTCCAACAATGTGGAATTTTTACAAGTGTAGACTCAGACTAGCCTGTGCAGCCTCCTTTTAAGCTTAGAAACTCCAAACCATGTTCAGTCAGTAGCTTAACAGTCCTAGAATATTCAAACAAACTAGCAAAGGCTCTGATCAGACTGCGCATATGCGAAGGCTGGTCTGAGCCTTTGCTGGTCGCACATACCACATTGTTGGAAATCTCATGTCACGGCTCAAATCTCATTTTGATTATTCAAGGTGAAAAATGCTAATTTTTAATAAATGTATTGCCTTTAAAAGTAAAAAAAATTCCAGCAGACTTTGAAAATCTTTTTCCTGTTGGTCTATGTTATATGGGTCTCGTCACGATAAAACCTGTCTTCAGGTTTTTGCGAACAACACAGGCGCAGACTGATCAGCACCTTTGTTATTCGTGTTTTGGAAAGTATCATATCTAAACTTGCTTCAAGCAAAATTTCAATATTCTAGCTAGTCTCTGTAGCTGTGGAGACTGGTTTAAGTCTCACTTAGTCGGATTTTTGTCGCGACAAGGCCCATATAATTCACAAAAAATTGTGATGTCACAGTACTCAAAATTTCCACAGATATTCATTAAATTATAATTTAGGTTAAGAAAATGTGCTTTAAGGGTAATTCACACTTTCAAAATTGACTCTGACATTGGATTATATCCATATCAGGTCATTCTTATCTGCATAGACAATCAAATTACAACCATAAAATTTCGTATCACACATATCATGTAAAACACTTTAGTTTAGGCAAGCCACAAACAAACACCCTTTCAAATCATAAACACAATGTTTTATCATATGTGAAGAATATTTTACAATACAGATCATGTATATGATCACTGTAGATAACAGATGCAAACCCTTTCTATCTAAAAACCAAATCATTCGAAGAGGAAAAGCTGAACACATATTCAGTATTGTTACTGGTTTAAATACAAACTACTATGTTTCCAGGTTTGAAGTGACCCCTGTTTTTCTTTTATTTAACAACTTTAATCCTTATTAATACGATCGAGGTTTAGCACGTGGATGTAAATGCACACAGCGTAACTAAATCTTATTTTTGAGAGCAGCCCTTATTTTAAACTAAGGCCCAAATGCCCTGCAAATCAGAATAACTTGGTCGTTTTCCTTGAGATATAAACCCCTCTATATTAGTTATCGTAAGCTTAATGCACAAGTTTTACAATTCTGATCGGTAATTTATTTATATATCGATAAGTTACACTTGAGGACAAATTCAAAGAGGACGAACAAAAACACGCAGAAACTCCATCTAATCCCAGCCAAAATAAAAGATCATACTTCAGTGAGTAAAATAATCTAATTATGTGGTCTATATCTAAATTCATTTCTGTAATTTCGTTTTTCAATTGAAATAACCATTAAGGAATCAACGGCAAAAAACAGGGGTCAAGTTAAGCCTGGAAGCACAGTAGTGTAGTCTGCCAATTTTTTTCAAAACTTATGTTTTAAAAAAAGGACTAATATCTCAGTGTCAAACAGTTGGATCCAGATCAGGCCCAACCCTTTGTTGGGCCTGATCTGGGTCCAAACTGCTTGCAAAGGATATGAGCAGATGACAGAAGTGACCACTGGTAGGTAAGGAGTTAAGATTACAGCTGTACATGGGCGAAAGTTTAAAATTTTCTAAATCCAGAACTTTAGAAATTTAAATCTCAAAACTTGCATTTTGACAAAATATCCAACATTTTCAGTTTAAATGGTCAACTGTCTTTTAGAGAAACTGAAAAAAATGAGAAGCCATTAAAATCTGCTAAATTCACCATTTTGAGCATGTCAAAATCCTGAATTCAGGAATACTCCTGAAAACTTTCACCCATGAGCTGTAATCATGAAGCAAGTTTAGCCAACAATGGATTCAATACAACATACAGTAAACCCTGTCTTAAGCCGCCACTCAAAAAGAACACCAAAACTTGATTTTCAATACTGATTATCGCTTAATGCAGGTCAAAAAGGGGAGCATTCTGCAATACTTTTGACCTCCATTAAGCAACCATTTTCCATTTTTTAAGTGGCTGCTTAAACAGGTTTTGCTGTAAATATATTTTCTCATAGCTTGGCTCAGATGCAATAATGTAAGTCTTACGGAGAAATGAAAATATGCTCTGCTATATAAATGTATGTACCTAATGAATTATGGCAGTTATTAACTAAATGTGACATATGGGGCTGCACAAAAGATATTTGTACCTATCTAATATTCAGAATTTCCAAATCTCAATCTTGCACAGCTACACAGAGGGACTACAGGTCTAAATTTTTGTCCGAGCCTTCATCAGCTTCTATATTTTATGTATGCGAGCAGCAAAGGCTCTTGCAAGACTCTGCAGATAAGCAGGCTTGTGTCTTTGCCCTTGGCCCCTCGTGGATGTGATAAGTACCAATATCAGATGACGTCGCGTCTGCCAGTGAAATAACGCCATGCAATAAAATCGATAAACCACAAGAGGTTTACAGATTTTCGGGAAACATTATGACGTCCATATCAATGTTGCCTACATAGCTGTAATGACAAAATTATAACGTTTTTAAGGCAGAAATGAGATTTCAAAGCAATCTTAATGTCATATGATAAATAGAATCTAACATTCGTGCTCTTGTAGTATTGAATTTATTAAACTTGTTTAATAAATTCAATAAAACATGAGCACTCATGTAAGATCCTCTATAAATCACATGTAGTTGCCTATATATTCAGAAGCTGTAGTACTGACGCTTATCTGTAAGATCTATTTCATACAACTGATACACCTTGATAAGACAACTTTATGGCCATCAAACATAGCTTTAAATAAACAAAATA
>CAXHUL010000472.1:0-21662 GCA_964019695.1 Loripinus fragilis | reverse complement strand
GTGAAATGATTTTGACTTTATGGACCAGTAGTTCAGAATGAGATGTCGTTTAAAGATATTTCTTATCTAGCTCTGACAGCCATTTTGTTCAGCGATGTGGAACCATTTGAACAATTTTGGAAGAGGGCATTATGAGGAATGTTTCTGTGAAATTATTTTGAATTGGACCAGTGGTTCAGGAGATGTCATTTAAAGATATTTCTTATCTACACTGGCGGCTCATATCATGAGATACGTATGTTTGGAGGAGCGAAACTGTTAACCATTTGTGAAATTTGGGTAGAGTTTAAAGCCAAGTTCCTTTGAAGGAATTCAAGTTTCTTAGTTGCTTTGGAAGAGATCTCAGAGATGTGCTGACCCCAATCCATGTTATCTGTCAGTAATGGTTTGACCAAGGTATTTTGCTGACCGAAGGTTTTCCATAGTTTGGCTGTGTAGAAAATAATCAAAAACAGGGGTGTGGAAATATTAAAATTATCTACTTGTCCAGGGACAAGTAAATGGCAATACTGTACTTGTCCAAAGAAAATGTTACTTGTCTGAAAGAACAGATTAGCTTATACCTTTCTGTTCTTAATTTACTCTTTCAAAAACAGTATAAAACCAGATATCACCTCTTGTAAACAGTGAAGAAGCCAGCTGATCTGGATCCACACTGTTTTAAATGCAACACGTGAACTCGTAATAATTATTTAAAATTTGAAAAACAATGTACAGAATTGTATTAACCTAATTCATTTGTACTTGTCCAAGGACAAGTAAGCAGAAATTTTCAACTTGTCCTGAATGAAAATGTACCAGTTGGACAAGTTGGGCATGGTATTTCCACAGCCCCGATCAAAAAGTATTTGTTTGTCTTGCTGATGAAGAGTCACTTTTCAATCATTTTTAAGTATTAAGTATGTGCATGGCCATTTATGTTACGGGAGTTTCACAATAAAGTTCCCCCAAGTGTAACAAAATAGGCAAATTTTCAAACTAGTTTTAATTGTTAATCATTATGATTTCCTTAAAGAATGGTGTTTGATGCACCTAATCCTAAAAAATCTCCCAGTATCATTTTGTCTTTTCAAAATTATAGACCAGAATGTATAGCCATGTGTTCAAACTTTAGAATTGTATAAAAAATATGTTATTTGGCCAGTGTCATAGCACATCATCCTTCTGTCATGAAAATATGAGCCCAAATACTAGCTATTATGATGGTAAACATTCTCCAGTAAGAAATTTTCCTGTATTTTGCAAAAAAAAAAAAAAAAAAAAAAATCCTTCACATTTTGGTGGTTTATTTAACATCCTACTTACTATGGTTTTCTCTTAAAATGTGATTTCACCAAGCAGTAGATTGTTTTCTAATTTAAAATGACAATGTGCAAAGGGGAAACGACCAAACATTTCTTGTTTGCTGATATTTATGTTCTTAACCCTGTAATACAGCTTTTAATTTTCTATTTATTTCGTCGCGGACACTACAGAAATTAAAGTTTATCACTTATATTATTTTGTTTGCTTTTACCAGAGTTGGGTATATTTTACATCTCTTTCTTTCATACAGACAGACATTTATATGTAATTTCAATTTGAAATATTTCTTGAATGAGTCCGAGTAAAAATATGTCATATATGTGGTAATAACATATAGACTCTGAATATGGAAATATCCAACATAAATATTAAGTGGTGTATGAGTATTTGGACCAGCCATAGTTAGTGCCCAGACAGCATCTAGGAATAATATCGATATCAATGTTACTTGCTGTGTTGTACCTTTCAAAATTGAATTACACCACGGTTAAAAATCGTTGCGGACACTACATAAATTCTACATGTTTATTGAAATGATCCTGAATGAAAGCAAGATCTCTCTGCAAAATATGAAGCTGAATATAAAAGATGGTGATTACATCTTTGTCATAAAATAGACTGAAAGGAGGTCTTGACTATTTAAACTGTTTTATATAACTATAACGATGATAACAGAAAAAATATGCCACAGTGCTAACTTCTCGTGTTATTTAGAATATACTCCGTCGTACTTTACCCTTTGAGCAGAAATGATGAGCTATTAATGAAAAACATTGTTTGTATTCAATTCACTACATCTGTCTATAGTATTACTCATTTAAATATCATTTGCTTTATTTAGTCTAAAAGTTGCGGACACTACCAGATCATTTTTTTATATACCCTGACTTGCTAAATGTCAGAAGCATGGAAAAATTCTAACAAGGTTAATAAAGTAAGCAATACTGGTTAACTGAATGAATGAATTTATTGAACTTTTATAACATAACAAAGATATGAGCCGTGTCATGGAAAACATAGGCATAGGTGAGCTACGGAGTAACCCCGTAGCTGTTCAGTGTCTAAAATGTTTTGCCCTATATATTAAGAGTATAATCACTCTTATTCTTAAGATACAATTTCAATTGTCTAGCAATCAACAGCCTGGGCTGTTTGTGTTGTATCTGGTAAAAGAATATCACATCGGATTTACAAGACGTGGCTCAATTAAAACAATCAATATTCAAAATTCGTGGAACAAAATTTTTAGAACAAATCGTGATGAAGACCTAACGAAACCCTTGCATAGTGATGTTTTCGTAACGTTTTAATTTGTGTTTAAGACGTGATGGTAATCCCAAAACAATGACGTCTTTGTTTGGTGTTCAAACTGTGTTTACAAATATATAAAAAAATATAAATCTGCAGTGAACTTGTTTTAAAAACGTGTGCTAGTGATTCCTGAAAGTGACTGAGACGTTCTTTACACAAGAGGTATGCGTCACTCCAAAAGCGTTACAAATTGAAGAGGTCAAACACGTTTGCATTTAGTTTTCAAAACGTTTTTGAGATATCCTGCAGATGTCAGTTTTGCTGATAAACGTCTGAAATACGTGTCTCAGACATCTTGGTCACTAAAACTTACAAAAGACATCTTCGTCACCAAAACGTATGGTTCACTGGGTTGTGTTATTTGGTATACCTGAATCTGATTTCATACTAACTATAGAATTACTGTTACAGTTCAAAAATACCTATGGGATAGTAAACGGTTTGAGCGTTGAGGATTGAATCTCTCTAACACACGCACGCACGCGCGCGCAATACATTTAGAGTAGAAAAGTTATATGGTTTGAATACAACTCATGTTTTTATTGATTTTCACCGGATATAATTTCAAACTGTGCACCATTATGTTCAAACGGAAATAGATTCGTATAAGATGCATGACTTTTTTCTGAATTCCATCATGATTATATTGTAAAATGTATATTTGTATATTACTGTAAATGGAAATATGAATAAATATGTTAAAACCAAAAATTGAATTTATTGCTTATATTTACATTTTGTTATCAATATATAAAAACTTTTCAAAAACATATTTAAAGACATTTTTTTTCAATCAAACACCACAGCACAATCATTTTTGTGCGCTCAATAGCCTTTTAATGTTGTAGCAATCATTAGGTTAGGCTATTAAAAATTTCCGAAGATTCTACAGAGTTACAGAAAAAATCGCCATTTTCAAGAAAATTAAAACTTACAAAGTTTGAGCCATGAACTTGAGCAGCGATTGTTTTGTCAAAAACTTTTTTGATCCATTACTTTGACTCTCTTTGCAAAGATATGCAAGTAGTACCTGGGTATTGGTGTCAAAAAAATACAGCTAAAGAAGTGATACTTTACTTTCTAAAAAAAATGTAGTGTCCGCAACGTTTTTTGAAATCATTGATACTATAATAAAATGAGTAACAAAAGACAAGAAAAAGATGTATGTTTTATAGTTTTATGATACATGTTTTAAACTATACTAAAAATGCATATAAAGTGTCATTTTGCAGTTGACCAAATCACACCAGGTACATAATCCTAACATTCGGTTAAGTATCTCTTTAAAGGTATTCCTGTTCTCCCTCTATTTTTCTTACTTTTTGAAATTAGCTGGCAAAAAGCAATTGCACTTAACAAATGCTGAAACATATTAAGATATGCTTAAAATGAATTTTATAGCTGCTTTTCAATTCCTTTAGACTATCGTTGCGGACACTACAGTCCGTTGCGGACCCTACATTGGGACACTTTCTGTCCCTATTGTCTAATTTGTAGACATACATGTCCAATATTTTGGCTGAAGTTTTGTGATAGGGGTCTGTTTCCACAACAAAACCATAGGCTTCTTCAATACATGGATGCCAGGATCAGGCAGACTTTTGCGAGCGTTGCGGACTCTACGCCAATTTTCGTAGAAAAGTCAACCCGAAATTGAAAAGGTTGAAAAATGATAATAGCATGTCAATTTGTCTTAACTGTTGTTTATTTACCATGATGTATATTTTGGGTGTTTTTTACAGAAATTTGAGTGCATTTTAATGATACCAATGTATATATACTAATCTTTTTATATGGGATATGCTAAAGATTTTATAACGCATAACGAAGCACGATGTTTGATTAAAATGGCGTAAAATTGTTATTTATCGATCAAATCACATGCGGTAAAAAGTATTCAAAAGATTAGGAAAATATGCTTCAAAGGCAGATTTTGAAATTAAAATCTTATCTGTATTTTTGCAGCTGCCTGTCAATAAAAAAGGGTATTTTTTAAATGTTACACCATAACGCGAATTTTTGGCTATTTTTTGGTGCAATATTTGCTTAGCAAAAAAATTTCATGTGTATATGCATGCCATATATCATTTTTTCGGGTGAACATATGTCTTACAAGCAATAGTAAACTATATTCTCTGTAAATGGCTTGTTAATAACACAGAATTTCCTGCATAACAGAGGCATTTTATCAGGGGGAACTTTATTGTGAAACTCCCGTAAGCATTTAGGAATAGATTCTAGTACCGATCATCCGCTTGACTAAATTTGGGGAATTAACTCAAGATAGGCAGCACCCAGAACTCACTCCAGAGAATAAGAAATATGATTTGGAATGTCTCTCCCCTTGTGGTACCCTGTGACGCAGTCCTTAAGCACTAATTGAAATAACACTCTGAGACAATTTGAATTTTCTATAATTTTAATAGATGTAAAATGTTCCTTAAAACGTGATGGATGCAGACTGTTGAATTCATTGTTCTTAAAGTTCTAAATTACCACTGATATTCACTACCTAGTCACTGTTCTTCTCAATTCTAGAATTTAACTGTTCTTAAAAAAATGTTCTTAATTTGTACTCATCAAAACGCACAGTCACAAACAATAAAATATTTCACTTAAATTCTCCTTAACCTCAAATGTCACCAGCAATATAATTTTAAATAAGTGTTCATTAGCTAATCAAATTGAAGATTCCACCAATATTAAAACTAATCCTAAAATGCCTTGCTTTATTAGCTCACCTGAGCCGAAGGCTCCGAGGTGAGCTATTAGTATACCAGTGACTCCGGCGTCCGTCGTCCGTCCGTCGTCCGTCCGTCAACATTTTCAAACATCTTCTCCTCTGAAACCACTGGGCCAATTGAACTCAAATTTCATATGGAGACTCCTTAGGATGGGGGAACGAAAGTTTGTTCAAATGGTTCCGGTCACACGACCAAGATGGCCGCCATGCCCATATATGGTAAAAACCCTTTAAAAATCTTCTTCTCCAGAACCAGAAGGCCGATGACCTTGAGACTTGGTATGTAGCATTGGGGATGTGGGGCCTACCAAGTTTGTTCAAATGATGATCCTAGGTTGACCTTGACCTACTTAACGTCAAGGTCAAATTTGCTTCCTAATGCATTTAAATGGGGAAATTTTTGAAAAGTTGATTTTTTTAAAACTACTGAAGCCAATGTCATTATTCTCACTTGGTATATTTAATCTAATGTGGCAATGGCTAAAAACAAGTTCCAAAGGTCAAGGTTGACCTTTGACCTTTCAGCCAAGCCCCTCATATTGGAGTCCCATCAATATATTTAAACATGGTTTTCTCAGAAACCATTGGGCCAATTGAACTCAAATTTCATATGAAAACTTCTTACAAAAAGTTAGCCAAGATTCAAACAAATTGTTTAGGTCACTAGACCAAGATGGCCGACATGCCCATATATGGTAAAAACCCTTTAAAAATCTTCTTCTCCAGAACCAGAAGGCTGATGACCTTGGGACTTAGTATGTAACATTTTGGATGTTGGGCCTACCAAGTTTGTTCAAATGATGATCCTAGGTTGACCTTGACCTACTTAACATCAAGGTCAAATTTGCTTCCGATTGCATTTAAATGTGAAATTTTTGGAAAAGTTGATTTTTTGAATACTGTTGAAGCCAAAGTCATTATTCTCACTTGATATGTGAAACCTAATGAGACAATGGCTATAAATAAGTTTCAAGGTCAAGGCCACCACACCCATATATGTTAAAAACCCTTTAAATATCTTACTCTCTGGAACAAAAGGCCAATGGCCTTGGGACTTGGTATGTAGCATTGGGGATGTGGTCTCTACCAGGTTTGCACAAATGATGAATTTAGCTTGACCTATTTTATGGCAAGGTCAAAGTTGATTCCTAATGTATTTATATGGGAATAATCTTGAAATGTTCATTTTCTATTACTGTTTAAGCCACAATCATAATACTTTCCAGAAATGTTTAACCCATGAGACAATGGCTTTATATGAGTACCAAATGTCAAGCTAACCTGTGATCTTTTATCCAATGCCACTCATTTGGACTGCCACATACCTATATAAACATTGGTTTCTCAGATATCACCGGGCTGTTTGATGGAGTATTCATTAGATTGTTTTTAGTCACTTGACCAAAATGGCTGCAACCCCCATATATGGTAAAACAAAATATGTTTTATTATAAGCTGTAGTTGACCTTGACCTATTTTAACATAATTAAAGATGTCAGGTGAGCACCTCAGGACCTTCAGGTCCTCTAGTTTTAAGTTCTAGGTCCTAAGTTCATATACTATTAATTTGGCATATCACGCTGCCAAAACTGTCATATAGGCTAAACAAAGATTTATAAGAGGTAAACACAGAAACCACAAAGTCAAAGGTCTATGCAAAGTCTACAATGTTAAAATCCTATTCTTCAGCTTCGAAGAAAGATCTAGACGGATCTGCTCCCAGGTTAAGACTCATGAACCCACAATTTGGGTCCCAGCAAAACTCCCTGAGTCGGAAAACAGCAAATGAAAAGTACTTCTACCATCCACCTGCCAAACAATTTCTCAAATCATAACCAATGAAATTTATTTTAAAACTCACTGCGGACCTGTGCCAAAACTATGCTAGAAGCCAATCTGCTTAATGGGTGAGAAATTGATATCAACACACTCATGAGATGACAACCATTTCCTCAATATACATCTCTTTTGTTTGCCCAAGTGAGCTAGTAGCTAAATGCACACCTCAAAGACCCTTAATACAGGGGTGTGGATATAGTAAAATTTTCTACTTGTCCAAGGACCAGTAAATGACCATAATGTACTTGTCCAAAGAAAATTTTACTTGTCCAGTAGTACAGATTTGCTTATAGCTTTCTGTGCTTAAACAATTTACACTTTCGAAAACAGTATGAAACCATGCAAATATTATTTTTCTTGTAAACAGTGACGTGTAGATCCAGATCAGCTGACTTCTGAAGAAGCCAGCTGATCAGGATCCACACTGTTTTCTATGCAACATGTGAACTCATAATAAATAAACAAAATATAAAATACAACATTTTATAAACTTTATACAAATTTTGCACTTGTCCAAGGACAAGTAAATTGAAATTCTAAACTTGTCCTGAATTAAACGGGACCAGGTCTGACAAGTCGGGCATGGTATTTCCACAGCCCTGCTGTAAATAGTCTGGCTTGCCAAAGGTGTTGACAACATCAAAGTCTGTATACCTACTCAGTGTGATAAGATCTCAAGTTGTCAGAATTAGCCCATCTCAAGTCAAAACAATTCTCAAGCCATCAAAATTATTTCCAAACTTAGCCCCAAGCCAAGAATACAGTTTTGAACAGATACTTTGGAAAATATGAAAATCTTAAATTAAAAAGAAGCCAAAATTAAATTTTTAAACTAATTTACATCAAAAACCCTATTTCAGACTCTTCCACTCAGACTCCCATACTATAATCGGATGTGCCGTCTGACAAAATAGAAGTCAAACAAGGCAAATTTATATCCCTGGCGAAGGGTTATTTTAGAAAAAAGTTCACCTTGGGTATCATACAGATCAAAGTTAAAAGCCCAGTGATTTTATTTGGGATTTTAGGAAGGTAAATTTTCCTTCACATTTGGGATAAAATTTTATTAAGATTGGGAAAAAAGTGCTAAAATACATGAAATTGGGGAAAAAGGCCATTTCTGGATTGGGAATGACTCCCATATAAGGCCATAAAAATGGGCAAATAAAATCACTGAAGCCTATCTAGTTTTCAGTGCTTTAAAAATACGTTCCATAAAAAATAAACTTATCTGTACAATTTTAATATCTGACTTCAACCTGACCCAGAGGTCAGTTGTGTGTGTAGGGTCACAGTGTTTGCTTCTATGTTTAACTTAGTCTATTCTTCTTTCTTTCCCCTTAATTTGATATGCAGCATCATGCCAACATGACCACATTCAGATTTTTTTTTTTACCTTTTAATTCAACCTACAGGTGTTGAGAGTGTGTGTAAGGACAGAATATGTGCGTGCATGGTGCTGTATGCTCCATTTCCTTTAATTTGATATGCAACATGACTATTTTCAGAAAAAAATTGTTTTACCTTTGCCACACCTCAGGGCCGCGGGTTGAGGGTGTGTGTATTAAAGAACAGAATATGTGTTTGCATGGTGCTCTATGCTCCATTCCCTTCTAATTTGATATGCAACATGACTACTTTCAGAAAAAAAAAATGTTTTGACCTTTGACCCCACCCAAGGGGTTGAGGGTGTCGGTAAGGACAGAATATGTGCTTGCATTTTGCTGCATTCTTGATTCCATTTAATTTGATATATATGCAACATGACCATGTTTTTAAACAGTTGAATTTTGACCTTTTGACCTCATCCCCAGGGTCTGAGGGGGGGGGGGGGAGGTCTCCATACCATGTTGCTGCATTTGTGATTCCTTTTGACCCCACCCCAAGGGTAAAAATGTTGCTACCATGTTGCTGCTGCATCTGATATGCAGCAACATGATCATATTCTGAAAAAGGTGAACTTTTTTGACCTGATGCATTTTTGATTCCATTTAATTTGATATGTAACATGACCATGTTCTGAAAAAGTTGAATTTTTACACCACCACCAGGGCCGGATGGGGGGGATCTGCGGGCAAAATATTTGCTACCCAGACCATGTTGCTGCAAGCGTCATTCCCTTTAATTAGGGCGGGTGCACGATAAAGAAAGGGAAAACAACACAACGATATATTTTATTGGTTTATTTGATGAAAACTGATAATGTCCTAGTTTACCGCCATGTCCGAGATCCCTACAAGAAAGCGCGAAAACTTATGACATTGTTTTTTAACCTCAGCTGTCGATATCGGTAACTTTGTAAGTGTCGAGGTTCTGAATTTGAATGTCCTCTTCAGTCTACCTTTTCGTTTCGAAAATAAATTGAAGGTAAATGCATTGTTTTAAGCAATCGAAACACTATTTTATTTTACCTGATAGAGTAGCGAGAAGGTCGTCTGAATGGAAGCAAGTTAATGGAATAGAATAGAATAGAATAGAATACGTTTTGTTTCTGATTAAGGACCCAAGCTTGCGAATATTAGTGCTCATTAGAGCTGGTTGCTTTTATTGTCTTTCGGAATGGATGTCTGCTTTGTGGTCGTTGGGATCAGTGACCTATAGTATACGTCGCTGTTGGGATCCAGCCTGTGGAAGGCTCAATATCTGTCGCTGACTTTGGGCATATATATTCGTTTAAAAGACAAATAAAATGGTATTAAAATGGAAATAAATGAACTATCAAAAATCACTCGCGAGATGTTACATAATGTAGATAGTGTAGATGGCGCTCGAAGATGTCGGACGCGAATTTCAAAGGGGGATTTTGGAACTTTAAAATATGGATAAAAAGGAGGGTTCTTCTACCAATTTTATGCCAGATGACCTTTTAGAAGTCATCTGCATTCTTGAGAGAGGGAAAAAGCACTATTCGTATAAAATTATACGTAAGAGGAATTATTTTTCTCTCATCACCAAATTTCCCGCCAAGAATGGAGAATCGACGCCATTGAAGAACTGCGCTTCCGCCCGAGGAACAGCAACTCATCAGGATCAGAGAGAATTTTCTTCCGACGACAAGCTACCAAATAAAAGGCGAAAGCGTAGAAGAAACAAATCTTCACATGCTTCTAAATCTGCAAGTCAACAAAAGGATAAGAAACTTAAAGATTCTTCCGATGTTCGGTTAGCACAACAGAAGCCAAAGAAGAAATCTTCAGCTCGAGGGGCAAGTCAACATACGGATAAGAGTGAACATTCTTCCGATGTACAGCTAGCACAACCGAAGCCAAAGAAGAAATCCCCAGCTCAAGTGGCAAGGGACCGTGCCAGGCGAAGAGAGTTCTGGAATCGTATGCGAATACCCAGACAGCTAAGAGCAGAGAACCTCGCTTTGCACTACCGACTCCTAGCACAGAAGGAAGCCAGTCCACATTCCTCCGTGGTCAGCCAGTCAGAGTCGGAGAACTCCAGCTGCTTGGATTGTACATCTGATGATTCTAAGTCATACCAGCTGCAAGAAACAGAGACGGTAGCCAGTCCACAATTTTCTGTGGTCACCCAGTCAGAGAACTTCGCCTGCTTGGATCGTACATCTGATGTTTCTCAGTCTTCCAGATATTTAACCATTGAAGGGGACATTGTCAACACACTTTTCACAGCCCAAGTTCAATCGGATTTAAATAAACTGTCTGCAGAGGCTGCAGTTGAGCATTCTAGTATTTCAGTGGATAAATGTTATGATTCTGAAATTGTGTGTACACGTTGTTTGAAAAAAGGAAGTTTGACAGCTTTACGTCGCTGTACAGGCTGTAAAAGCTCCAGCTATTGTAGCAAAGACTGCCAGAGATTAGATTGGCCATCGCATAAGCAGCTGTGCAAATCATTCCAATCTCAAAACCCACAAAATTAACTGTAATAGCTCACTTTGTACATAGAACTTCAGGTGACGGTGTTTGAGACTTTTAAAACTGAAAAAAGCTCATTCTTGTACATAGAACTTCTTGTGGTGTTGGAAGACATATTCAATTGATTACTCACTGTGTTATATTGTACATTGGTGTTGGTGACATTTAGTGTGTAGAACATTTTTATCCATTATCCCCCTTTTACCGGTTTATCCGGGTGCGCCGATAAGTCAGCGGCGGAGCTCTACGAAACAACAACAACAACAACAAATGGCGGAGGCTTCCGGTGTAGATTTATTTTACTTTTTTGATGCACGGTGCAAATGAAATTCAGCTTTCATTCACTTATCTACTTATTGCATGAAGTGAATTAAGAAAAATATTTTAAAGAATTTAAATTCGAAATAAACGAATCAAAAACCACTCTCGAAGCTTTGGGAAATGTTTCCTGGAAGAAATGTGTCCCGGCTTCGTGTTGGAAAAAGAAAAATCGGCATCGACACCGGGTTCAACTGAGGCTGGGAGGCGCCATGTTGGACAACTTTTTGAAGATCATAGGTTATAGGTTAGTCAAGTAAAAAGAACATTGTTGACTTGTGGTGTTAGTACACAATTACAGTCTTCCGGTTTGGTAGCCCACGAAAATAGTACCTTTAGAAATTTAGCACTTGCCGTTTCTGGGCCCTTTATGGCGTAAATGGGTGCTTTATTCGACTTTAAATGTACATGTGATTCAACATTGGTCTATGTTTGTCAGGCTGATGCAGAAAAATGCATCTTTGTGTGGACTATTTTGTCACAGACTCCCCGGCGCACTCCCCAGGTAACGTCTGACGCGGGTCGGATTTCAGCCCGGATTTTTTGACTGTTCCCCAAAGAACGGAGAATGCTGAGAAAACGAGATTATCAAGGTAGGTTGTCTTTTCCCTTTTTTGATAGGTGAATGACAGATCTTGCCACTCACAGACAGAAAAAAGTCCAAGCAATGTCCTGGAAAAATTTGCAGATGCTCAAATTCTGCCTTTTTACATGGAGTTGAATGGGACCGATTAATTGTGCACCGAACCCTATAAGAGAGAAGGTGAAAAAAACGAAAATCTTTGTAAAACAGTCATTTTTCAATGAATTCAGATGAAATTTGGCACACAGATCAGGAACCAAAATAGAAATAATTTGAAATTATTTTTGGAAGAAATTTAAATTTAAATTTTAAAATTTTATTGAATTTTAGTTTAAATTTTAAATTTTTCTTAAAATCATTTTTAAAGCCTGGTTCTCTCGAGGAAAGACTCAAATTGCATTATATACCAGAAAATGCAATTAAATGGCCATACACAAACAGTTTTGACCAGGATTTGACTAATCAATCCGAGCAGGCTGACAGTGATACTCCGTTTTTGCAGACTGGCTAGCACTGCTGTGCAAGTTGATTTTTGTGATTGTATTCCCTTTTCTACTGAAATGTGCTATGAGTGCTTACTCACTTTAACTGTATCAGTATGGTGACTTAGCATATGGGTATTTATCAAAACACTCTTAGGATACTTACACTCATTAGAACCGCCTCATAGAGATGGCACTTAAGGCATAATGATGAGGATCCGCAGAGTCTGGTCGGGACCATTCCCCCAAGCAGGTTCCCTGGCCCCATTGCTTAGACCAATAAAATTCATTTGTATTTGGCTGTTCAACTCACCGGGTCGAGGCTGTACTAATTTGAACGCAAACTTTAACTTTTACAGCCAAACAAATCAACTGCAGCCCCCCCCCCCCCCACCCGCTTCACCCGAGATCAAATTTTGTTCTTATTTCGACCACGCAAGCAGTAGTATTGTTTGGTACTCATTAGAGTCGCCTCACACTCAAAATTGTTTTTGAAGCTACTCATTAGAACCGCCTCACATAGATAATGATATAACACAATTATTAAAGCTCATTTAGTTACCTAACCCCAATGAAGCACTTTCACACAGATACTCGTATTATGTGCTTAAGCGGGTTGTGAAATTTCTCGTTCGACGAGGCCGTTCTAATGAGTAATCTTTACTTACAGTCTTTTCAGAAATTTCAAATTTGGGATATAGTTTCATCAAAAAAAGAGGATGAGCAATTTCCATTATGATATGGGCATTAAATCTAGACCTAGGTCTCAAATCTTTCCCACTCTGGCCATTTTGGTAGCATGTAAATTACGGAATATTTCACATTCAGAACTAGCAGTGTAGATCATGATTAGAATGAAATGATGTGTTTTGTCCAGCATCAGGCACTCATCAGTGAAGCTGCTCTACTTCAGACACAAAGTACGTGGTATAAATTGCTGTTTTCAGCATGCTTGGGTGCAACGTAGCTTGGTTTTGGGGGCAAATTTGAATGTGATTCAAAACTGTTCGCGATTTTGCTTAAATTCACTTTAAAATTTGATTTTTTAGCTTCAGTTTTTAAATTTTGTAACTTAAGTTTATGTGAGATTATCCTTTAATGACTCTTACAGATGCCTAAACTTTCTTTATTGCTTTTGGGTTATTGAGATTCATTGAAATAATTGAAACTAAGAACTTTTTCATCAGACTAGTTTGAATAATTGAACTGTTGCTTGTGTCAGCTTGTGAGGGGGGTCACATATGAAATCCTAGATTTGTATCGCTTTTTGGTGACTGAGTTAGTCTTTTTGGATGATTATTTGCTTAACTATATGAGTTTGATATGTCACAGAGACAAAATTTAAAAATTCGAAAATTTGCAGATTCTTGAAGGTGTTAGTACACAATTACAGTCTTCCGGTTTGGTAGCCCACGAAAATAGTACCTTTAGAAATTTAGCACTTGCCGTTTCTGGGCCCTTTATGGCGTAAATGGGTGCTTTATTCGACTTTAAATGTACATGTGATTCAACATTGGTCTATGTTTGTCAGGCTGATGCAGAAAAATGCATCTTTGTGTGGACTATTTTGTCACAGACTCCCCGGCGCACTCCCCAGGTAACGTCTGACGCGGGTCGGATTTCAGCCCGGATTTTTTGACTGTTCCCCAAAGAACGGAGAATGCTGAGAAAACGAGATTATCAAGGTAGGTTGTCTTTTCCCTTTTTTGATAGGTGAATGACAGATCTTGCCACTCACAGACAGAAAAAAGTCCAAGCAATGTCCTGGAAAAATTTGCAGATGCTCAAATTCTGCCTTTTTACATGGAGTTGAATGGGACCGATTAATTGTGCACCGAACCCTTGTACATATATACGTGTTATCTATAGGCGTGCTTCGCACGCGGGGCCGAAGGCCCCGCTTTGCTTTGCACGCATTAAAAACCAAGGGCATACAAGTTTAAAAAATTCACGGTAGCCAATTTATCCACATATATAGCTATGTAAATTCCAGGATTCCGGGTCGTTTCGCCCCAGATCCAGTTCGCCCCCTAGACGTTTCGCCCCAGCGGCGTTTCGCCCCAGGTCGTTTCGCCCCTGGTCGTTTCGCCCCTAGTCGTTTCGCCCCTGGTCGATTCGCCCCAAGAAGAAAATTCAACATATTTTGTTGAAATCTATGTGAATAGTTAGTGCAAATGTATTTGCAATGCTTTACGCGAGTAGTAATGTAGTTTAACAGTTAAAATCTTCAACACTTTTGGCTGGATAAAGATTATGTGCACGTTTTTTTTTGTATAAAGCTATTGTGCCAGTTCATGAGAATTTAATACTTATCGCATATGCGATATCCTAAAGAAATATCAATAATATTACCTCTCATGACACAGATGTTTTCTGATGATATTCACCTTGGCTATACTATAAAGCTAGGTCTAATTTTTAGCCTCTGTCTCCATCTTAATCCATACGTTTTATGTGAGATCAGCATCTGCTCTGCAGATGAGTCTATGTTATTCGACAATAAACTTGTATGAAATGCTCATGTTATGGTTAAGTTACAAATTTCTGCCAGGTAGAATTTTCTAGGGTTTTGAGGTCTGAAAATTCTGAAATCTCGTCATGTAGATGCCGTTTATCGCACAATCCGTTTTTCCCATTATAAAGATAAAGCAAACATATTTGAAATTCATTACATTCATTTCATCTAACGTCTATGCAACGTAAAGCAATATTTTATCTTGCAATTGTGACAAATCATGCTGAAGGCATTTGTAGAATCTTACACATGGCAAAAGTGTTTCCATGTCTCTTTCAAATGGGTACAAAACGAATAACCATAATTACACACGAAATAATGACAAGACTTTTTCACCAGTTTAATTCACTAATTGCAAACAATCAAACAAGCAAATATCACTGACAACAATAAGCCCGTCTATCTTTTGACCTACGCTGGTCATGAATTTCGACAAGACTGCAATTTTTACCGGCGGGCCGATAGTGGCACGGGATTAGTTGATGGCTGGGCTAGCCCAATGCCCGCCCTCTTCCCAGTTAGCACGTAAAATCGTGCCACTATCGGCCCGCCAGCGAAACACCATTCGAATGGCGTTTCACCGACAGGCCGATAGTGGCACGAGGTTGGATGCTGGCTGCGTTCCTCATGTTTTCAGCCAATGCGTGGTATATTTTCCGTACCAAACACTTACTGAGATTATAACTTGATGAGCGGAAATTGCAGTCCAAAATGTTAATTTAACCAAAATTAGAACCCTAACGAGAACTATGATAAGAATTTGTACACAAAATGATGTCAATTTCAAATACAAATAAGTCTCCACTGTATGCGCATCAGGGTAGATTACACAAACGGCGGCGACTGATCTGTAACGCTTGATCCCAAAATGCTCGGTAATGAATTCCATTTGTTCCATGTCTAAAACAGAAGTGACAGACTCGTAAAATGCTACATAACGTGTATATTGATATGAAACCTGTTTGGAGCCAAGTGGGTTTGTTGGTTATGAAATATACAAACAGGAGCTCTGTGGGCAAAGGCTCCGTCCAGTCTGCGCGAGTGCACAGGTTGGTCAAAGCCTTTATTGGCCAAGTATGATCAGATAAAAAAAACGTACATTCACCGACGAAGTCGAAGCACGTCACCGACATATCGAAGTTTAATTGATCAATCAAATTTTAACTGAAGCTGATTGATTGGCGTGTGTTTTTGACACCCTAGTCTTAATCCTGTTAATGACTTACAGATTAAAGATTATCTGGCCGCACACTTTAATTAGAGGCAATAAACGCCCAATTACTTTAACTGGTTGATCAGTCCCTTTTCTTAATACAATGAGCAGATCAGTGCCTCCCTGCGTATTGGCGCAGGGGTGAAGGAAATATAAAATTAATTTTATGCTATATTTCTTTAGCAAATAATTTATAGAGTGTGGATCATGATCAGATGGCTTTTGAAATAAAAAAAGGGATAAATCTGGTTTCCACAAGGCTTAGTTGCTATCTTATTACTTGAGCGTGTCCTTCGTTAAATTATTATCATATAATAATGCTTGAAATATCTTTATGAAGTGTATAATAGTTTAAAGGGATTTTAAAAAAGTGGGTCGAATCGACTAGGGTAAAAAAAAAAACTGGGGCGAAACGACTAGGGTCTTGGAGCGAAACGACTAGGGTGTAGGGGCGAAACGTCTAGGCATCAAATTTGGGGCGAAACGACTAGGGGCGAAACGACTAGGGGCGAACTGGTCTTGGGGCGAAACGACGTGTTACCAATTCCAGCACAAGGGCCGGTCGGTACTTTACGTCGTCGTCCCAATGGGAAAGTAACAAACTCACAGCTAGACACCACAAACGATAGCCAAGAGGTCAGTCCTTTCCCAGCAGGTGACCCCAAGGCACATATAAACAGATGCATACAAAAGCATAACAAACACAAGACAGAGAAACATAAAAGATCCACAAAAGAAGTACCGCCTTGGAACGGTCAGTGAGATTTTGCTATATGATAATTCGAAGACTTTGGTTCAGTCTTATACCTCAAATAATGAAAGCTTTACTCGGTTATTGTTATAGAGTACACTATGTGGGGCTAATAGAGGCCTGGTCTTAACGGGGTCTTAACAGAGAGAAAACCTTTCAAGGAACTGGTGCTTCGCTTTGCATAGATCGAGGAGTGAAATCTTAGGGTTAAAATTAAATCATATCTATACTCCGTCCAGATAAGAGACGTTGGGCGGTTCTTAGCTAAGTTCAACCCCTGGACAAATACATTTGGAAATCGGTTAGTCAGGTCACATTGTTTGCGTATTCATCCATCTGTGAAACTCTCCACACCAATATTATATACCTGTAGTTTTCTAGTTTCCGTATCGTAAAAAATAAGCGTTTCGAATTATTGCAGATGAATCTGATCAATGTAGATACCTACGCTAAGCTGTTGATTGAAATATGCACGCACACGTATCTTGAACACGTACATGTATTATAAACTATTCAAGCAAAAAAGCAACCTTCGACAATGAAATCTACAATCACACAACTTTTATTATTTCATAAAAGATCTGTGTACCCTTTCCCGTGACCCAGATATTGAACCCTTATCATGCCAAAATTTAATTGGTGTTGGTTTGTGTGAAGGGAAGATGGGTTGTTTTGATGTTGTTGTTGTTTTCATAATACTGTTTTTTCGAAGTCATTTTCTTGCCAAACAAACAGAATTTGGAAAAAATATTTTCATCTACAACATATATTTATCACGAATATTTTCCAAGTAGCCTACTAAAGATAAATCTGTGTACCAGTAGACGCACACAGCTGCAGCATAGTTTCTAGATAAGGGTCTCTTTTGTTATTTTGCGTTGATATTTTTCGTTTGTATTGATATTTTGCGTCGCTGTCATCATTTTTTCAGTCATGTCGCGACGTTTCCCTGACCATCTAGGCTGAACCAGTACTTAGCAGATATTAGGACATTACTAAGTTCCATCATTGAGCCTTCTCCAAATAGCAATCTTTTAAACACACGTCTAACACACTAGCACTGAGCAACTGTTGACCTCAATGATTCGAAAGTGATACTTTACATCCCAGTCAAAAAAATCGGTCATGTCGGGACATAACCAGGTTGTACCAGTACTAAATAGAGTATAACGTGTCTTGCACAAGGAAATAACATGGTGTCTCCAGAGAGACTCAAACCAACGACCCCTCAATTCGAGCACTCTACCACTGGTTGACTCTACAGGTAACTACAGATTTTTGAAGGCGTCATTCATATCAGCCTGTTTGTTGGGCTAGTTGATAAATGTGTAATCACTAAACCTATATTACATGTACGCCGTTTATCCGTATATCATGTGTAAATCAGTTCGCTATTCCTACAAATGTATGGATTTGTTGCATTTAACCCATATTATGGCTAGCATCCTTTTTGTGGTAAATAGGTAAACAGTGCAGACCCAGATCAGATGCCGCAAAACGAGGCGTCTGATCAGGGTCTCCACTATTTGCTTATAGATTGCCCTATCAAGATTGGAATAACAATGAAAAAAAAACACCCAACAACCCTTAAAACGGAAATGGACAGGTCCAATTAATAACAGTGGGGAATTCCACTCTGCTTAAATGGGTTAAGGTGGTTTCTTGTGACATGGCTGTATAGTAAATACAATACTAAAGGAAATCACAGGTAAAAAGTACGCTACATGCAATCAGATCTTCATTACGCTGTGCAATCTGAGCAACAACAACCATTCTAACATGGACCAGTCTGCCTTGCTGATCTAACTAAAATTCACATACGGTCTAGGAGGCCCTGAACAGTGAGCAATAATGTATACCAATGTGTCTGTATACGAGTAAGACTGAAGTTTTCTGTTTAGATGTGCTTGCGAGTGTTTACCAGGCATGCTAACCGTATAAAGCTGGCCATCTTTGTCGTCTGCGACTTAGTTGTTTTGCACGATTAAAGCGTGCCTATGCTGTGATACCTCATTTGCTGTTGACCAGTCTAAATTGACAGTGAATGGCAGTGCTTTGTCTGACACGCCCAACGTCCGTTACCTGGTCGCACTATAAATACCTAGAACATGACACTATCGTGGTTGTAGTTTTTATATAATACTCAACTATGCAAACCGTACATACATAAACATACATTGTCTTAAACTCACGAGGTCGTACCAAGCTGCTAGGTAACTTCTAATGACCCATTTGGACATGAAATTTGACGATACTGTTTCACGCGGGATGCTGCATGATGCACTAAATTTAAACTCATGCCCGTGCCAATTTTTGTTTAGTCAGGATTTGAAGGAGTTCAATGAAGGTGCCGTCACTAGGCTACTGTATTTGGTAGAGAGTTCCACACATTGACTTTAAGTCTTGACCGAGCTTTGAAGATCTTCAAACTGTTACCTCTTGTCGTCAACTCTGACATGACGAAAAACTTATCTATATATCAACCCGATCATTTTGGTTTAAGATTTTATAGACTCTAGCTATTACGCCAGCTCTTAAACGTCTATTTTCAAGTGTTAGGAGTCCCAATGCTTTAAGTCTATCCTCATAGGTGTGACCAAGCGCGTTGCTCTTCTCTGTACATTAAATCTAGTGTGATTCTATCTTTTTGTACATCTGTGACCAAACCGGGGTCGCATACTTCAAGTGTGAGCGTACCAGGGATGTATACAAATTTAGAAACAAATATGCCTCGTACAACATATGCCTTACATTTTATAGGATGCTGTACATGATCAGATTAACTTATATAGAAGTAATGTCAGGCAGAAGGTTGTAACGGCAAGCAATGCCACATCATCAGCGCAGGTAGGGCCACAGCAGTCTATATGACCAACGGACATCCGATGGGCATCCTCTGGAGAAGGAGTAACAAGTAATTGTTGAACAGTATGTAATGGCGCATTGAAAGTTTAATACCCTGACGTACACCCTGTTTGAACACAAAAGGCATAGGTGTCTTTCAATTTATAACGTAATTAAATGAAGGAAACTAAACACAGTTGTTTTTGTCCATGATCGTATAGTGGTATATTAGCACAATATTTTATAATGAAACATAAGTATAATTCAAGACTGTCTCTAGACTGACTGTCTCATAGTCTACACGCATAGCATAGCATAGCATAGCAGACTGAAGCGTGCTCCACTGAGCAGCTCACAATAATCACAGAAAATGCACTGACTTTCTGATCAAAATCAAATCTGAAGACATGGTCGTACCCGGCAGTATATATAGCGAAAATGGAAAGATGTTTTCATTCCAAAACATTAACCGTTACTAAATCCGTATAATAAACCCAAATATTATGACAAGATTCTGATGATTGCACTGAAATAATAACTTAGCATCTGCGATGTAAACAGTGGAAAACGTGTGCCCACTTTTGAAACTTTCCATCGCCTGATCCATCTGGACCGAATATGCAATCATAAGATTCAAGTATAATACAACAAGTGACTGGGCGCTATTCCAGCATAAACATAAATGTACATCATTGTCATTCTACTATGGTCCTGCAGTTATAGTTTTGAAGCTCTATCCCGACAACAGCTAGTTGCTGTGGGGACTGAGTCTCAACCTAGAATACCATCTATGGGCTTGTGAAGCCAGAGGATCAAACCTATGACCCCTACACCACTCAGGCCCATAGATTATCTTACATAGAACTGCGCATGCAGAATAAAGGTCTACGAGGTACTATGTACTCTTACATGTAGAACCACTTGCGCATTTGACATAACCATCATATGATCTTATTATTGAATATTTCGAAATGTAAATACTGATTTGAATTGTGTCCAATCTAAACATCAATCATGTACATCAAGCTAGCATCTAATTTTAAAGTACTTTAATAAACCGCTACATAAGTCGTTTTGCAAGCTACATTATGATCAGCAATTGAAGTACAGTATTCATCCCAAATACTGCCCATCAATTACCATAGCCTTACAGACCATAAAGAGTGTTTTAGTCATTATGATTCTCAACCCTTCAACATGCTTTTGCTCATAGTGAGCTTGTATAAGCTGACTATGTTATACATTCCACTTCACCACAACGTCTAAAGTGCCTGAAAATACATATTCCTGATTGTTAGTCAAAGCTTTCCTTGCACACCCACGTTGAACATCATTCTCAAAAGTTAGTCTTGCCAAACCACATCAAAACCTCTACAGGCATCCAAGGTGACCATTCTTAGGGTCCTTTGCTTCGTTCTGGGTCTCAGACATGATGAGTGCAACATTAATTGCAGAAGAATGGCTTGTAAAATCTCTCTGGAATTTAGACTCATTTTTCTTAATAATTTATTTGTACGGTTTAAAAGAACTTTCTCTAGCACCTTCCCCAGAATTAACAGCACAGTAATACCTCTATAGTTGGTTGGCAGTGTTGCATCTTTCCTTTTCTTGAGAACTGGGATTAGAATATCTTCCTTCAGCTGGGAAGGGATATAACCAGTGCTGAGGATGTGATTCATGATGACCACCAGTATATCACGTGATACACATGTGGTAGTCTCACACGATTTGTTTACCTTTTGCGCTTGATTGAAGAACACCAAATGCAGAGTACCCAGACTTGGAAGGTCTTCTTTATGATACTGTACTTTTAGACTAGAGCGGTATAGATCTCTTAAAATTCGTTGCAAGGTTGTACTATGTGAGTTGTTTGA
>CAXHUL010000471.1:0-109000 GCA_964019695.1 Loripinus fragilis | reverse complement strand
TAAACATTATTAATATTATTGATAAAAATCATATTATTGCAACAATTTAGATATTCTTCCACCTACATCTAAATTTAATTTTAGAACTTTGATGAAAGATGTCCGGGAATATCATAGGAAGTTTGTGTTATGGCCTATATACCAAACAAATCATGAAGTGATAGTTTAAAGGATGTACCTAAAGCAAGAACTTGGCATAAACATATGAGCATAGTTTGTTTGATGAGTAGACACAGGATTAATATGTCTGTTAAGTTTGGTGTGTATGTTGCTTAGAACCATGAGGAGCTTCCTATGTTTTACTGGTTACATAACCTTCATAACAGACCATATACTTTTTATTGCCAAATCGAGTTTGTTTTGTTTTGCATTGTTTTGTGTTCTTTTTAGTTTTGCGACCATCTTGATGAGGAAGAGAGAGCTGGTTGCTTATCTTTGTTTCTCTTTCTGGTGTCTTATGATTGTTAGTACTCTGTGGCTCTTCCTCACAATGCCGTGGGATGGTCTGCAGTGTGTGATTGTGGTATTCTTGATCATTTTCGTTTGCTTTTACTGAGCTGTCATACGTTTAACCTCTTGCCTCACTACGATTAAAACACGTTGCAATATATTGTGAAATAGTTTATGAGAAAAATGGTAAATATCTTTTTGGTAAATCAAAAATTAATGTGAAATTCTATCTTAATAGATTAAAATCTAAAGGTTTTCTAGCATCTAGTGTGCCTTCTATACTATCTTTACTACATCGTTTTATAATCTAATCAAAGGTATATTTACTCAATTAGATTGAACACGCTTTAAATAGAGAGAGTCTTTGAATATGTCTTGTAATGAGAAACACCATTTTTTCACTTCAAACAACCAAACCATATAATTAGTTCTTGTTTGGTTTGAGTTTTTACATCTCAGTCAACAGTAGTGGTCATGACGAGATGGTCAGTCCATATAATTAGACCTTTTTCATGTTCAAAATTGACTAAGTGGGTAGCCAGAAATTTGTGCACATACTTTCGAATCAGCGAAAGGAGGAAAATGCCTGTATAAATTGTTTTATGATCATGACCCCTGGATCTGTAGTTGGACTCGCTTTCAACCATGCTATGGGGCCCAGAATGCATATAATAAGTAGTAATGTCAGAATTATTGTGACAGTCACCATTATCTTTTAGATAGTGTAATTAGCAGATTTGACTCTAAATTGTTTAGAAAATTTTAGGTTTTCCTATGGGTACTTTATGTGTTGCAAATTTGTTTGGTTTTGTTATGAGAGAGGCTTCATAACGAGAATGACGTCTCCCCGTGCATCGATATAGTGTTGATATTTTTTCATATTCTGGTCCTTCGGGAATATTGGGTGAATACCGCTTAAGCTGGTGCTAGGGGACGTGATAATTGTTGCACTTTCCATGAATCGAATCTGCTTTAGTTGGAGGTTATCTCTATTTCTGAAGGATTTGTTATTCCAGATTATTCATGTTGTTTCTCATTGACAATAATCAGGCTGATGTTATTAAAGCGTTCAACTCTTTTTGAAGATATACCCAGTATGAACGGACTGGTCACTGACGGAAATACTAAGTCATGTTGTTGTGGCTTTATTTAAGCGCTATTTCAATAGTTGCAATAGTACAAGTTACAGTAAATAAAACTGAAGTTTTCTCATCTCTAAGTTGATTTCTGACGATTTGTTTGCTTAAAGTGCCGAAAATTGCTAAAATGGTAATTTGGTTTCTTGCTAATGTTCATAAAGACGGATAAACTTTCAATAAAACTAACAATACAGTCTTAATAATAGCTTATTGAACCATTGCTTTTTTAAAGAAATCACAGATATTTAGAGAAATTATGGAGATATGATTATTTAATCTTCAGCATAAGTCAGTTTTGAAAGCTAAGCCTCGACAACCTATTTCCAATATCTACATTTACCTGTATGTAAGTGACCAGTCCATGTATATTGGGTCCAAAAAGCTATCTAAATGTCATAACATTCAATTTGATAATTTCTTTTTGAACAAATCACAAAAATTCTGTTTATCAAAGTAGGTTCTTCTGATGCTGAAGCCATTTTTGGGGCATGGACGTTCCCAACAAATGGCATAGTTTCATCTTAAATTCATGATAAACGACATGATTTAAACTATGAAATAATCATTTTCCAATTTCTAAATGAAAATGTTCTTCGCTTCTCCTTTTGGTGCATACATTTCACAGCTTATTTACGAAAGAGTGTTCTTATGTAAGTGACTTCAACAATAGAAAGCGATTTTCGACTGCTTAAGTACTAAAACTAGGCTATCGATATTATAAACGTCATAAAGCATTGTCTAAATTCTACCGCAGAAAAGAGGAAATTGAAGAAGAGGGTTTTATATTTGGTTTAGTATGTACTGGGAGATGATGCATCGATATGTTAGGGATCTTTTATCTAACCCAATCATATATGTGTCTTGATCCACATCCGAGAAAAACAGTTAAGCATGTTTAAGCCCTCCAGTATTTTTTAGATCGTTCAAGGGCGGTGCTTCATTTGTGGATCATTTTTGTAATTAATGTTTCTTGTTTGTCTTTGTTTTGCTGTGCTGTCTGTTTCTTGCAGCCTTGTGATTGCCTGCTAGGCAAAGACCGATCTCTTGGCTTGCTGGTGTGTGATGTTTTCTTGTGTTCTGTTACTTTCCCATATGGTGTCCTGGGCCAGGAATGGTACTTATTGTATCGATTCCTGCTATTTGCATTATTCTTTACTTAAGTTGCTTTACTTAAATTGTGCACTTGCTGTCTAGTGGCTGTTATTAGTCTGTGTCCCGTCTGTGATATGTTATTGTTGCCCTTGTTAGTCATATATACTTACTTTTTGAACGTTCATTTACATTGTATAATTTGGTGATTTCCCTGGTTCACTTGTGTTTACAGTTATTTTGTTGTGAAACCCTTTGCCAAGCATTAACTAAATGATTTTTCTTTTATTCTCGTCAGGCTTATAGCGATATTGATAGAAATTGAAACCTTCACCTGACATAGATGTTTACTGAAGCTGACGTGATCTTGAAACACATCATCGAATATTGGCATGTTAAATGTAAATCAAATTTGTAAAGAATAGGAACATACCAAGACAACCGTATCTTATATCAGACTGGCGCTGAAACACAACGTTTGATTTGGAGTGTCTCCCATTGTTGCAATGACATTCAGGATTTGCGTCACACGTGGAAAGGAAATATAAACAATTTAGGAAGATTATTTGCCGTTGTCTCAGTCGTCTCTTCGACACTTTGTGCACTATAATGATTATGTGAGCCCATCTTTCCATCTTGTCAAAATGCTCATAACCCTTGAACCACATAGTGTATTTTCATCAACCGGATGCATATGCATTTCATAATTATCTAACCACTGCTATGTGTAACAGCCTTTTCTGATGGACTAGGGTCTGCTAAGAATCATTCCATGACGCTTAGATGGTGTGTTTTTATCAAACGGATGCATATGCATTTCATGATTATCTAACCGCTGCCATGTGTAACAGCCTTTTCTGACGGACTAGGGTCTGCTAAGAATCATTCTATGACGCTTAGATCCTACTAATGTAGAGATTTTATGCAGGGACTTGTGAATGTAAGTGCTTTTTAAAACCTTTTGATCCGTGATAGGGCCTTAATCGTCAAGTTTTTAATGAGCCCAGCATGGCAGCAAGCTGTTGGACAAAAGAAAACAATTCCCCCACTAAATGGAGTTGCTTTTTAGCTCATACTTATCTCTATTACATATTCGCACTCAATAAAATACCATTAATCATAATATCTATTTAAGTTTTGAACTGTCAGAATTTTTAAGATGGCTTCCCCATCTTTACGAACTATTTTCCTTCAGCGGGCTTTAAAATTTGAAATTTAAAATATTGTCAACAACCCTTTACAAATGAGCTGTTTTGTTACAAGGTTGGAATTATAACGGATGAATTGTTATTTTGTGGATTTTATCGATGTATAAACTCGGGCCAATCACTCCCGAGCTTTACATAAAGCCCACTCAAGTTGTGAGTGATCGGCCGAAGTTTACACATCGATAAAATTCACAAAAATAAAATTCAGTCCTATGATAAACAACGAGAAAAATGTCGCTCTAAAAATCTTATTGTTTCCATAAATCCCAAGAAACCATAAGTCTAGACCCTATAAAATAATATAAATTTGATATGGGTCAGTAGAGGTGGCTATCTTATAGGCAAATATATATAAGCCTAAATAAACATTTCCTATCGGATGGCCAATCAGCGATGATCTTACAAAACGGGGTTTGGTTCTACTTTGTCTGGTTTAGCAAAAATGCACAAACCACATTTAAGTGATTCAGCTCCCTTGCAAAAGTTGGTACATTAAGTGAATTAACCCCCTTTTGCCAAACGTTTGCACGACGCTAGTGAATATAGTACTGTGTTGCAACATGCGAGCTTACACTTTGTTATGTGACTGGTGATATTCCTGTTTCTGATTGGCTCAATTTGTCTTTATAAATCTCTATGTCTACCTGAATACCGGTCTAAACTGGCTTACAAGTTAATATTGCATGAAAACCAGCTAAAACTAGTTTCCAGAAGTTAATATTTTTGACACGTTTTCTAATATCGCCCTCTGGAGAGCTAATAATAGCATGATGAGTATAAAACTAGCACGTGCTGCATGAAATTGACATGATTTGCTGTTTCACATCCCAGCAAGTAAATAAAGACTTTCATGAATTCTAACAACCGTTTTGTTTTGTTTGTTCATTTATCTTTGTTTGAATAAACAAAATGTAAAAAAAGTTTTATGATAAGTTTTACATTCCACTTTCAGAGAATTAATATACATTTAAAAATGCAAAATACTACTTTAAAATATTTTAATAACAGTTGAAAAAAAACTTGTAAGTCTTAAGTCCTTAAGTTGAAGGTTGAACATGACTTCAACAACAAGTGAAAGTAGAACATTTTCATTCTTAGTTGAAAAGTTATATAACAAACCAGCTATTCACTTCAATTTCGGTAGAAATGGGGATTTATCTACCCTTAAAAGTGATATTCACCTCCGCCTAGCGGCCTCAGTGAATTATCACTTTTTCGGGTAGATAAATCCTCGTGTCTACCTCATTGAAGTCAATAATTGTATAATATTTCACTGGTATATTTATTGATACATATACTTAATATTAAGCATATTTTCTAAAAGAGGGAACTGTATAATGTTATCTTGGACGTTGGAATTAACGAACAGGCTGCAAAACATATTTTGCTTAATTGGCAGGGCATAAATACATAGAGTTTCATTTCGACCGGGTCAGCTCTTAAACCAGAGAACACCGTCGCAATTATTGTTCAGACACTTTGGTTTGCTTTTAGGCGGGTGTCACTTTAAACTTGAATTGCAAAAAACCCGAAATGATGAGTCAGTCTGTCTGTCAATAGGCTTACTCCTGGTAGTATGAAACTACAGCAGTATAATGTTACCGCTGAGTTCCACTAGGTACATTCTGATTGTAGCAGACAGCATTTTTCTGTGTATTTGGATAGGAAATCTCTCAAATTTATTTTGTTTCTGCTAATTTTCAGGTCTCTACCTAATGTTATATATCTAAAATGCAATCTGAAAGATGTTCTTTAGGTTGTTGCAATAATATCACGAGATACAGCGAAAAAGCTGTTAAAATAGTTGTAATAATTTCCAGTCAATCTCAATATTACTTTATTTTGGTCACAATTAACTTTCCGATCAGATCTACGCTACTTCACCTTGCCAGCGGCGACTTTTGTTGTGTGCTGATAACCTTTCAAACAGTTTAGACCTAGATCAACCCGACAGAACGTCGACCCTGATCTGGATTCAAACTGTTTGACACTCTGATTGTTTTTGGAAAAAGTCAATCTGAGCAACAAGCAGCATGGATTCAGATCATGCCCCAGTGGCGGATCCAGAGGGTTCGCTCGAACCCCCTTTGAGACAAAATTATTCCATTTTCATGGAGAATTATCAGAAAATATGGAAAAAATAACAATTAACAATTCGAACCCCCTTTGTAAATTTTAATCCCCAATGAAGAAATCCAGGATCCGCCCATGTGCCCCACAGCTTATCAGACTTGATCTGGATCTAAAAAGTTGGGAAGGTTTTAGCAGAGGCAGACAGTGCAGGCTCAGATTAGGCACATTTACAATCAAGAGATTTTATTGCCATACAGTAGGATAAATTATAGATTTCAAAAACGAATGTTGGTGGGCTGGGAGTGGGGCTAAACTTATTTAATTTTGATTCTTGATCAGTTTTAAGAATAGACAATGACTCCATATAATTTTTGTTATTAATTTTTCTTTCAGTATTTTGTCCCTATCATTAGGAAGTCTCTCCGGTTTGTACTTCTGTTCCAAGCCTCTCATTGTTAACAAATATCTTAAAATTCAGGCTTTTTATGTCAGTAAAATGCAATCCCTCCATATTTTAAATACTTCTGCAAACCTTCTAAAGATCTAACGGTGAAATTTGTTCCACCCATTTTCAACTAATTAGAATAAATTGTTAGCCGAGTATACACTTCAAAATTTATCCCCTATCATTACACACACTAGGTGCAGAGAAAGGGCAGTATTTGTACCTAGCACAGCTGTTAACTGCTGCTGGAAGCATTTACCGGATAAGACCTATTACCAGTATATGAAAATGCTAATAACTCTTAAATCACACGGTATATTTTGATCACATTTTGCATACGTATGAATATCTTCATTGTCTAACCACAGACATGTGTAACAGCCTTTTAAGATGGACCAGGCTTTGTTGAGCATCATTGGGGCTGATCGGGGTCAGTGAAAATGGTCATAACTCTTGAAACACATGGTATGTTTGGATCAAATTACATATTTATTCATTTTAAAATTGTCCAGACACTGATATGCAAAACGGTCACGAGACTGCTGGGAGAATTTAAAACATTAAAATCTGCCAAAAATCACAAAATCTATTTAATTTGAAAAATTTGCAAAACGAAATTTTCAATAAAAACAATAATTTAAAGACTTGGTGTCGAAATTTTCCACAACCCGCAGATATGCACTATGATCACTGTGTGAGTCTGTCTGTCCGTCCAATTTGCTTTCCAATCATTCCTTCTGGCACCGGATATTGATTATTATACGTTCACCATGGGTCGTGCACATTACAGTCAATTGACTATCCATACTCTCTTCCTTTAGACTGATTGGGTCTGACTACCACTGAATTACTAGTATAAAGCTGGTGGTGGGAGGTGTGAGATATTTTGGCACGTTCCATTAAAATCTGAAGAGCAAGCTCAACTAATTGAATCTGCTCTTTTAGAAAACGACGTTTCTCTCTATTTAGGATGGATTTTTGTTCAATAGCGCGTGGAATCGGTAGAATTTTTTCCGTGTTGAAAGTTTTTATTTCGGGCTCTTTCTGAACATTAGGTTCTGGCAGAAGGGGTGTAAAATTGAAGCACTTTCTATTTACTTTCGTCGTCCTTCTCTTATCTGCGAATGCATGTATGCGTCTGTTTACTCGAAGCAAACACCATCAAAAGGAAAGGGTTTCTACAGTGTGGGATATCACAGGTGTTAACACGCAAAACATTAATTAAGAAAAGAACTATTGGTGATAAAACAAAGCACCGTATCAGCAAGCCTCGCCATGAAAAATATGACCAACGCCTTTGACAGATGATCACAGGTCAACGTATGGCACCAAGAGAAAAAGCCACATAAGACGGATGATCACAGACCAAAGTATGTCACCAAGAGAAAGAGCCACAGAAGACAGATGATCACAAACCAAGGTATGATACTAAGACAAAGAGCCACGAAAGACAGATGATCACAGACCAACAAATGGTACCAAGAGAAAGAGCCATGGAAGACAGATAATCACAGACCAACAAATGGTACCAAGAGAAAGAGCCACGGAAGACAGATGATCACAGACCAAGGTAAGGCATTAAGATAAAGAGCCACAGAAGACAGATGATCACCGACCAAGGTATGGCACCATGAGAATAAGCCACGGAAGACAGGTTATCACAGACCAACAAATGGTACCAAGAATAAGAGCCACGGAAGACAGATGATCACAGACCATCAAATGGTACCACGAAAAAGAGCCAAGAAAGACAGATGATCACAGACAAAAGTATGGCACCAAGAGAAAGAGCCACGGAAGACAAATGATCACAGACCAACAAATGGTACCAAGAATAAGAGCCACGGAAGACAGATGATTACAGACCAACAAATGGTATCAAGATAAAAAGAGCCACGGAAGACAGATGATCACAGACCAAGGTATGGCACCAAGAGAAAGAGCCACGGAAGACAGATTATCACAGACCAAGGTATGGCACCAAGAGAAAGAGCCACAGAAGACAGATGATCACAGAACAAGGTATGATACTAAGACAAAGAGCCACGAAAGACAGATGATCACAGACCAACAAATGGTACCAAGAGAAAGAGCCACGGAAGACAGATGATCACAGACCAAGGTATGGCACTAAGAAAAAGAGCAACGGAAGACAGATTATCACAGACCGAGTTATGGCACTAAGAGAATAAGCCACGGAAGACAGGTGATCACAGACCGAGGTATGGCACCAAGAGAAAGAGCCACGGAAGACAGGTGATCACAGACCAACAAATGGTACCAAGAATAAGAGCCACGGAAGACAGATGATCACAGACCAACAAATGGTACCAAGAATAAGAGCAACAGAAGACAGATGATCACAGACCAACAAATGGTACCAAGAGAAGGAGCCACGGAAGACAGATGATCTCAGACCAAGATATGGCACCAAGAAAAAGAGCCACAGAAGACAGATGATCACAGATCAACAAATGGTACCAAGAATAAGAGCCACAGAAGACAGATGATCACAGACCAACAAACAGTATCCAAGAATAAGAGCCACGGAAGACAGGTGATCACAGACCAACAAATGGTACCAAGAGAAAGAGCCACGGAGGACAGATGATCACAGACAAAGGTTTGGCACGAAGAGAATAAGCCACTGAAGACAGATGATCACAGACCAAGGTTTGGCACCAATAGAAGGAGCCACGGAAGACAGATGATCACAGACCAAGGTATGGCACTAAGAGAAAGAGCCACGGAAGACAGATGATCACAGACCAAGGTTTGGCACCAAGAGAATAAGCCACTGAAGACAGATGATCACAGACCAAGGTTTGGCACCAAGAGAATAAGCCACGGAAGACAGATGATCACAGACCAAGGTTTGGCACCAAGAGAATAAGCCGCGGAAGACAGATGATCACAGACCAAGGTTTGGCACCAATAGAAAGAGCCACGGAAGACAGATGATCACAGACCAAGGTTTGGCACCAAGAGAATAAGCCACTGAATACAGATGATCACAGACCAAGGTTTGGCACCAAGAGAATAAGCCACGGAAGACAGATGATCACAGACCAAAGTTTGGCACCAAGAGAATAAGCCACGGAAGACAGATGATCACAGACCAAGGTTTGGCACCAATAGAAAGAGCCACGGAAGACAGATGATCACAGACCAAGGTTTGGCACCAAGAGAATAAGCCACGGAAGACAGATGATCACAGACCAAGGTTTGGCACCAAGAGAATAAGCCACGGAAGACAGATGATCACAGACCAAGGTTTGGCACCAAGAGAATAAGCCACGGAAGACAGATGATCACAGACTAAGGTTTGGCACCAATAGAAAGAGCCACGGAAGATGGATGATCACAGACCAACAAATGGTACCAAGAGACACAGCCACGGAAAACAGATGTAGAAGGTAAAAGGTATATATGAAAAGCAAAGAGTTTAAAACATCAGAACGACTGTCAAAGAACAATCAGCAGCAGGAAACATCTGAAGCCTGAAATATATTTGGGTCATCATAAATACCTCTATAAAGCGCCCAAGCTGCCGTATCCGGTGGGCTAGAGGTCTGCATCTTAGTCTGAGTCTTAATCTACATCCATACTTTGTGTATGTTGGCAGCGAAGGAGAAAGTATCCCTGGTTTTTCTCTGAAATGATTTTTGAAAAAAAATCTGCAAACGACAAGAATCAAGAAAAATTACCACAGCATGAATCGATAGATCACTTGTGTATTACTCCTATCGGATAGGATTAATACACAAGTGATATATCGATTCCAAGTCCCTGATAACTTTGTAAACAAAACATGACGTCAATGTCACTTTTGGCTGGCAGGACAGTACGTGTACTCGGTGAGAATGACGGAGCTGAAAATACAAAGATATTACCACACAGAGATTCACTTGTAAAATTGCTGAAGAGACAAATAAATCGGAAGCTGATTTTTCATAAACCAGTCCAGCAAACTTCCTTAATTATATAACCAAGATTAGTTCTATCTGTTTTGCCTGGCAGCGGAAATTGTGTACCAGCCCAGAAAAAGTTGTTGTGGCAATGTCCTATGGTAATGCATGTTTCCAGCAAATTCAAAATCTAAATACTCGTCTGTTCTTGTCATAAGCTGCAGAGGTTTGCTTATACTATATGTGCCTTTTAACTCTTTGCCTTCTGAGTAATTTTTCATGATTTTTGTCGTCTGCTGATTTTTTTTTTCAAAATCAGGCGACTTTTTCGAAAAATTCTTTCAGGAATACCATCAACGTGTCAAACAGTTTGGATTCAGATCAGGCCCGACGGTGTGTCCGGCCTGATCTGGGTCCAAAATGTTTGTAAGGATCACAAGCAGTTTTAAAATGCTGGCAAAACGTTTGGACCTTATCACTCTGCTCCTTATATACGAAGCAGTCAGATCTGATTTCACACCCTTTCGGCCAGTTTGGTATCTAAATATTACCAGACGACACTGGAGGCGGCTTTTCCAGACTATCTGTCGGGTGGAGGGTGGAGCTGGTATAACTGCTCCCTGAACATCGATACAGTGTTGATTTTTTTTTTTTTTCATTTTCATATTTTTCCGGAAATATTGAGTTCTGGCAGAACGCAGCAAACCGCTTAAATAAGCGCTATGGACTAGAAAGTTGTAGTACTTCCAATTGCGTCTATTAAGAGTGCAATGGAACCTTGCTTGTTTTAATGTTGTTGTTTTTTATTTTTTGTAGCTTCCCCATTTTTTTGAAGTTTTTTTGTTCAGTTTATTTTGGGCTACTTTTGTATGGAGACGATGTAACGAGCAATATTCATTATGCATCGCTAAATGTCCTGTCTAGTTTTGCAATCAGGAGAGAGCTCCTGGTCGCTTTACTTTAAATTGTCTCCTTACGATGCCGTGGGTTGGTCTGCAGTGTGTGATTGTGGTATTTCCTGATCATACTCACTTACTTATTTTCAATGGAACTGAATCTATTGTGGTTTATTTCATGTTTTGTAGGTACTCTCTATTTTGGCAGGATTCATTTTTACCAGGAATCTTTTATGTCCCTTTTGTACGGAGACTTAGTAACGAAGACTATTCGACAATTGTTCATAGGGGACTTCTAACTGTATAACTTTTCTATTTATGTATATGTATTTAGGTTAGTTACCTCGACTAAGATCAGTATGACGTCATAATTACTGTGTCAATTATGAGTAAAGACCAGTATGACGTCATATCATTACTTTGTCAATTTGTCAATTATGAATTATGAATGTGAAACTGCCTATAATATAGCCATTTGTGCCATAGAATAAAAGCTAATTGAATTATACATTTTTAGCATCTCGTATTTCCACACCTACCCAGTCCTGTTGTACTAAACTATATGGGTCATGGATACCATTGTCATCAAAGAACAGCAAAATTAAGGTCGTTAAACTATTTTCTTGCTAGCGGTGACTTTTTACGTCTGATGATAACCTTTGCAAACAGTTTGGAGACAAAACGTCGGTCTGCTCTGAGTCGTTTTGTCGGTCCTGATCTTGATCAGAATCGTTTACACTGTGATAGTCTTCCTGAGAGACTTTTTATAAAAAGTTAATTTTGAAAAAGAGTCAACAAACGACAACAAAAGCATGAGAGAGTAACCAGCATGCAAGGAGTCAAAATGCACAGTTGAAGGGAGCGGTTGCCATTCGATTCTGGCTTTGTGTAAAGCAAGCAAATCATAGGCGGATTCAGAAAGTACCGTCAGAGGGTGTCCTGATATTGTTTTTTTTTTGTATTTTTAAGTCATCTTCGTATTTCACAGAGGGTCATACTAACCTCCGTCGAGAAGCAATTCGACCCGCTGTTACAACAATACAAAATAAAATCCATAAAATGGTAGCGTAAACCACCTTCTTAGCAACTTGCAAGTAATTAACTTGAAGACTTTTACAAAAAGCCACATATACAAATTGCTCATGCATCATGATCCCAAGCAAGTTCTTATTTACCGACTGTAAACTTGAGTCATCACGTCATCACCTCCACCTCAAACACAAGGAAAATGACCCTGTAAGCTATATACAATAGCTTTTCCAAATCATCAAAGATACTAAGTCTTTCCACAACTCTATTCAATTTCCATAGATCACAGTCTATTATCAATGTATTCAATCTGATCATTTCAAGACTTTAACAACCTGAATTTTGGTCTGACAGAAATAAAAAAAAAATCACTGTTGCGAATTTTACTGATCGCTCCAATGCGGTGCTTCATTTGTGAATCATTTTTGTAATTTATGTTTCTTGTTTGTCTTTGATTTGCTCTGTTGTCTGTTTCTTGCAGCCTTAAGATCGCCTGCTAGGAAAATACTGACCTTTTGGTTCGCTGGTGTGTGATGCTTTCTTGTGTTCTGTTACTTTCCCATATGGTGTCCTGGGCCAGGTGTGGTGCTTATTGTACCGATTCCAGATCTTTGTCTTCTTCTTTACTTCGGTTAATTAGATCAAGACATATAGAAGTTTGGTTTCCATGAAAGACTCCTAACATATCATTGCATTATCTTCTAGAACAAATAAATCAAGATATAAAAAAGGAGATAAAGCAAAGTTAAGGACTCAACAGTGAATAAAACTGAATACTGGAGCAAAAGAAATCAAACAGGTAAACCCCCGTGGGCCTGACAACAGCCAAAGCACCAGGCCCCTACCATCTCATCAATAGATAAGTATTCAAGTCGGAACCCTCATAGAGTCTGAAGTCGAACCCACCAGCGTGTCAACCGTGATTGGGTTGACCACCAAGCATGCAGTTTATTGCAGTACATTAATGTTATAACGATACATTAATGTTGTGATACATTAATGTAAATGATTAAAGTCTACCGTGTCAAGAAAAATCCAACGATAACCAATCACTATTTAACTGTTTCTTCAATTACAAACTCTTCCTGCTCTTCTCTGTTCTTCTCACAGTGTCCACGAAAAATAAAGCTTGATATCCTGGTCACAGCACCAAAAACGTTCCAGATGTAACGTAGTTGATTCTACTCTTCTAAGATCGAGTTGTGTTTTCAAAGTCCTTTAAGAGTTTCTTAGTCTTATTAATTTCACCATCAATTTTTTTACAATTTTATATATTTTTTAAATCTTCTTAAGTTTTACTAAAGTGCTTCTAGAAACTAACTATAGCCCAAAGTTCCGAAATCTCTGCAAGGGTGAGACTATGACACCGGGTTTCATCTAATATACCGTAAAGTCACGTGATAGAAGCTGACCATAGCGCCACCTAATGACAGTATCATTAACCAATCATATTTCAAGTTTTCACTAAAGTGGCCTCTACATAGGTAAGCTTCCATTTATATCAACCAATCAGAAGATACAAAGTGACTCATAGTCACACCAGTTGCGCAATTTCCCAAAGGTCATATGACTAAATGTATTGCGCAACCCTGCCAATCAGTGTCAGCTTTGACATGATCTATTTATTTGGCTTATGAAATTTTACTTAACTAAGTAATATCTGTCATCACAACCTTACAATAGTGTTATAGCATCCCATCAGAATTGACAGGCTAATAAATATGACCTTTAAGAAACAAAACAAACAGGTGTCAGAATTCCCTATAAAAACATAAACATGTCAATCACAGATGTCAACACTACACCTGTCCCTGAACAGCTGTGTCTATTCTAAATCAAGCATTCACAAATACAGGGGATTGGCAATTATTATGAACCCTCTCAGATGAAACCAGCTATTTTACAATTGCTTCTCGAGGGGGTCCATACCAGTATTTCCAGGAAACCTGTAGACACTTGTGATTTTCCAGAGGGGGGATCTGGACCCCCTGTTCTACCCTCTGGATCCACCTAAGCAAACTATTGCATTGTATGCCCCATATCAAATCAAACAAAGAAAATGGTCTAATCAGTCAATCAGTTTGGCATTATTGTCTTTAATTTGTTTGCTCCAATATAGATTAAAATCTTTATTCAATCAGTGGCATAGTTTTGCTTTTACGCACCCATCGACAATTACCTATTTGTACTGATTCCAGTGGGTTAATAGGTTTGAAGATCGATGCACCAGCCATTAGAACAACAGTGCCAACTTGGCATATTATCTATTATAAATATGTCATCTATATCTCTAGCAAGGGAATACTTTAATCATTTCACCATAGTAAGTTTGTGGCTAAAAGCAGCTATTTTCAGCCCATACATCTATTTAGTCTGCCGAAATGTTTATTATTTATGGAATAAGTTAAACTTATAGAACCGTTATGAGAACAAGTTTCGTCCTTATCACCATTGAGTAATAAAATCAATTATTTGCAGATAATAATAACTATGTTCATATGATTGTTTTCACCTACATTATATAACACGTGATAAATATAGACTATATTATTATGAAAGTAAGACAGACGGTTAAGAACAGGAATCGATACAATCAAGTACCACGCTTGACCCTGGATACCAATGGGAAAGTAACAAACTCACAATAAGACATCACAAACGAGAGCCAGGAGGTCAGACCTTTCCCAGCAGGTGACCACGAGAAATCAATAAACAGACGCACACGAAAGCATAACAAACACAAGACAGAAATAAAATGAATGATCCACAAAAGAAGTACCGCCTTGGAACGGTCGGTTAAAATATTTAACTGGAGGGCTTAAACCGGTTTTACGGCACCAACCTCACCCTTAGTTCCGATGTGGATCAAGATACATAGATGTTTGGTTTGCATGAAAGACCCCTAACTTATCAATGCATCATCTCCTAGAACATATAAATCAATATAATAAAAGGAGATATATTAACGTGTCAATCTGGTTTTGATCTCCTAAAAGCAGGAAGTGCGTTAGTACATGCTTGCTCTGTTCTAATATTCACGCATGTTCCATTAAGTACGCTAAAGTATTTCTTTAGGGGTTGATTACGCTATATCAGCTTCTGATACATAGTGTTAAGACAGGTGCAATTTCATCATCGTTAGCAATGTTTGACTTTGTTAATGGCTCATATGTGTGTTGGGATGAAACAATAAATTATTGTATTGTATTGTATTTAGTGCAGTGTGGGTGGAAAACAGTGTGTGGATCCAGATCAACTGGCTTCATTAGAAGCCAGTTGATCTGGATCTACACAGTTTCCAAAGTAAGGTAAATAATTTTGAACAAAATGCTAACAGTGAGCTTTTAACGTGGTACACGATGAATAAACATACCTGAATATGATCAGTTACAGCATAGTCGCAGATCGAGGCTTACCTGAGAAGAGCGGTGGCTCAGTGGTCGTGTTCAAGCCCCACCCGAGGCACTGCGTTGTGTCGTTGAGCAATACACTTTATCATCTACTTAGTACTGGTTCAACCCTGGAATACCCGCCCGACATAACTGAAAAAACATTGAATGGGACGTACAGAATCAAATCAAGCTATAATGTACAAGTTTCCATGTATGACGTGAAAACATGAGCATCCGGATATTAACACTTACTGTCATAATCCCTGGCCACAGACCAACCAATGACACAAAGAGAAATAGACTTTAGATCTAACTCTCTCACACACACACACATAAACGAATGACTACAATGTGTATAAGATCGTAAGCTCTAGGTTAATATTAAACTTTTTGCATGCTAAACTCAACTGAACCGCTTAGTCAAGCTTGTCCAGGAAAAAAGTGTGGTTAGGTGAACTGACCGTCCCGACATGACCATGGCTGTTGACTGGGACGTTTAGCATCAAACCAAACAAAATGAACTCAACTGAGCAGGAAATTCATCCAGCTAAAATGCTAAAAATGCCAACACGTGAGGGTTTTAAAGTCAGGAATATCTATCTCTAAATGACCAGTTAATTTTCAAATTGTCAAATTCCAATTTTAGATGGTGATGTTCCTCGTTCTACATCCTATGGAGTGTATATCTCTCAACTCATTCGTTTTGCTAGAGCATCTAGCTATGTTGCTGACTTCAACACTCCCAATACATTGTTAACTCAGAAACTTCTTAAACAAGGCTATCGGTATCATAAACTTCGCAAAACTTTTTTCAAAATTTTTTAGACGATACTATGATTTGATTTCTAAATTCATAGTTGGACTTAAATCTCTCTTGCGCCAAGGACTTTCGGAACCTGATTTCTATGGTGACTTGGTGTATAAATTGAAGAAGATTGTTGGTTCTAATAATTTTTCAGCGCAGTTCATTAAAATAATTCCCCATTATAAAAAGATTGGCTATAGCATTAATGTATTGCAACAGACTGCATGCTTGGTAGTCAACCCAATCACGGTTGGCAACTTTGCTTTCCTCTTAAATTACACGCCGGTGGGTCGGACCTCAGACTCTATGATGGTTCCGACTTAAAGACTTTTATTGATTTATTATTTTATCTATTGATGATATGGTAGGGCCTGATGCTTTGACTGTTTGTCGGGCCCACCGGGGTTTACCTGTTGGATTTCTTTTGCTCCGGTATTCAGTTTTATTTACTGTTGAGTCCTTATCTTTGCTTTATCTCCTTGTTATATCTTGATTTATATGTTTTAGGAGATGATGCATTGATAAGTTAGGGGTCTTTAATGCAAACCAAATATCTATGTGTCTTGATCCACATCTGAATTAAGGGTGAGATTGGCGCCGTTAAACCGGTTTAAGCCCTCCAGTAAAATATTTTACTGACCGTTCCAAGGCGGTACTTCTTTTGTGGATCTTTTATGTTTTTGTTCTGTCTTGTGTTTGCTATGTCTTTGTGTGCGTCTGTTTATATGTGCTTTGTGGTCACCTGCTGGGAAAGGGCTGACCTCTTGGCTCTCGTTTGTGGTGTCTGCTGTGAGTTTGCCACTTTACCATTGGTATCCTGGGTCAGGTGTGGTACTTGATTGTATCGATTCCTGATCTTTGCACCCTTACTTACTTTGAGAATGAAAGAAGCTTTATAACCTCGGGATCCGCTCTCTCTCTCTCTCTCTCTCTCTCTCTCTCTCTCTCTCTCTCTCTCTCTCTCTATGCAATTAAAAAACACAAAGACATACACCGTAAAACCAAAATTACATGACCCCCATCTACACACAACTGGAGCAACCGCCAGCTGTAGCCGTGTCCAACAAAAGGTACAATCCCATGTCATCGATGGACGCTCTATGGGTAGCTAAGGGTCGAACGTTTCTTCAGGCAGAAAACTAAGACTCTGATCAGAATGCGCGGATGCACAGACTGATTTCAGTGTTCTAACCGTGATCACACGAAATATCTAATGACCAATAAATAGCCAGGCCCCAGAGATTATCAAACTTTTTTTCGTGATCATTTCAACTCAGCATGAAGTTTCAAATGCTCATAAAAGGTTTAATGATGAAAAATAGCGATATTTCTTGCTTTGAATACCTTACATGTTGTATTTATCTTTCTAATAAATATTAAAATGCCAACATTTGTTAGCATGTTAACATTTATAAGCAGAATAAATTACCTGCTCAACTGAGTTGCTTAATTGAGTTGAGCTTGAAAAAAGTTTTGTTTTATAACCCCGGCGGTCGGGACTAAAAAGGTCCACTAGTTTCGAAACGGTGCGTCAAGCCAAAGACAAGCATCAGGGACATACTCGCCGATTTAAGTGTGAGGCCATGGTTGTCATGACTCTGGAGAAGGGAATAAAAACAGAAACAGTAGTAGATATAAACAAGATTGGTTTTGAAGCTAGGTACACAGACTGTCTCTAAGTACATTGCAAACGCAAAGAATTTCTAGCGACAAGGCGGGCTATTTCCCTAAATAAGAAGTTCGTTTTATTTTGTTGAAATAACGACTGGAGACACTAGGCACACTCAACAAATACATTTAGACGAGCCGTCTATGTACACTTGCCCGCTAGTTCGTATATTTAAAACGGGTTTTCCTAAATGCATATAATATATCTACTTCGTTTTAAATGAGAATTTATTTTGATCATCAACTATTTTGATCATCAACTGTGCTCGCTTTTCAGTAACATGTGTGGGAAATAGACCGTTACACTAAGGTAAACAATCGTCCTACATTTATAACGATACAGTATATTATATACTCACCAAAAAAAAAAAATAAGGAAATCTCAGAAAACCATGCAACATAAGAACACAAAAGCAAACAAGTATTCAATTTTTATTTATTTGTTTAGATACATGTCATCGGTTGAGAATAATGTTTACTTTATTTTGCTAGCACTAATACCTTTGTTGTAGCACAGTGTGAAGTAATCCAGGGGTCAAAGTCATTTTTCGCGAAAATGACTACAGAGTATTCCCTCATAAACACATGAAAACATGTAAGTTTTCTAAACTTGAAATGCAATTCCTTTGAATGTCACGTGAAATTAACTTGATAGCCTTAAACATCACATTTCGAAGGTGAGAATGCCTTCATCAGTAACGAGTGTGTCCCCAGTGAGCGGCAAATGACATGTAAGACTAGCACCAGTTTTCACATACTCTGAATACTGGTGATTTGGTGTAGATGTATCAGCATCAATATCTCATGCAACACTGCATCGAGAAGCTGGGGGTTTCTTGATACCATTATTATGCGTTGGACCCTCTGTCCAAATTGTCATAAACATGTTAATATTGCAAACATGTCTGATGAGCGAACGGACCAGTAAATGCGCACAACATTGTTTTTGCTGATTATAGTGGGTGTGTTCTGGCATTGTCATCCTAGGCCTGGTACCGTCACTGGTTTTCGCACATAAAAAAGGCAGGAAAACTGACCTCAACACCTCATCGATGTACACTTGACTTATCAAGTGTCCCTCTATAACCACCAAAACTGTCACCCTAGGTTTTAAACATCTCCATCTCCCGAGGGACTTGGCGAATGTTAATGTATGAAAACCAATGTTTGCTCCGTAAATAGAATTTTTGCGAAAACTGGAGTGAAGACCAGTCAACTTTGACATGGATTAACTAAGCTGCTATGGACACAACAGACCCAGATAAAGTGTCATGATAAAGAAAAATGGTCACATTATACTATTGTGAAATTCAAAAGTCTTTAGATGTGTTAGATCTTTTATCATAGCCCCTCAAACACAATTTCCTTAACTTTTTTTGTTGAGTATATATATATTAATACAGTTGATGTTCAATAAAAACGACTATCTTGCAAAATGGTCTATTTTTGGCAGATGATTGATATCTTCTTTCGCTTATACAACCCCTTTTCCCCCTAGACCCAAGACGCCCTCTACACATGTTGTATATTTATACAATGACGTTAATTTGTCCAAATGGCATCTTGGGTCTAGGGGAGGGGGGAAAGCATCTAAAAACAAACTGAAAGACACCAGTTTCACCTTTTCAATGACAAACATCACAATTTTAAGTATATATTTCGTACGTATGCGCAGAAGGAATACTGCAAAGTTTTGGAAACGAAGGGCATTTATATCCTTAATGATTTAGTACTTTTACTTTTTGAAAACCTGTGATGGATTTACTATAATTCTGGTCTAAACGACACCCAGTATAAAGACGTAAAATGAGAGGTGGGCGTAGAAAGCACATGTTTTTAAGGCTTTGTAAATGATGAATCGCTTTAAAACGTATTTTGGTGATAACTTTACATATTATACTACCCAAACAGACGAATTTCAAAATCATTAGGGCTATTTGAAAATTTAGCTTTTGTAATCATGTCAACTAGGGAAAATATACGCCTTATCGCTAGAGCTTCTTAGACAATATTTGACTTTCTATACCTGGTTGAGATTGTTTCCAGGTTAGAAAAGGCACATAATTAAGCTGTGACACGTGATTTTCAACTATGTGGCATTTTAACAAATGAATACTCAGACGAGCCAATGCAGCCTCCTTTTAAGCTCAGAAACTCCTAATGATGTTCGGTCTGTAGCTTAACAGTCATAGAATACCTAAGCGACTAGCAGGCTTGTCTGAGGCTTTGCTGATCGCACATACCACATTGTTGGAAATCTCATGTCGCGGCTAATATCACTTTCATCGCGGCAGCAGGAGCAAGCATTAAACCCCACTGAAGAGTTGCACGAAAAATATAGAAAAAAGTAAGTGAGTATGACCAGGAAATGTCACAATCACACACTGCAGACCAACCCACGGCACCATAAGGAAGAGGCAAAGAACAGGCACCATAAGGAAGAGGCAAAGAACAATTACATGAGCATGACACCAAGAAGACAATTAAAGTGAAGCAACCAGTTGCAAGATTATTACAAAACTAGAAAGGTCACAAAGTACTGCATAACGAAACAAGGACCTATCACAAACAGCCCACAAACAATGGAAGCGACAATGAATAAACAAAAAGTTCAGTTCTTTTAAGACCCTAATATTGCTATATTGTTTTAAAAATCTTTACGCAATATGGCGATACATTGTTTGTCAATACATTACATCCAGACCTACATGCATATTGATTTTGAGCATTTAAACGCAATGTATACCTCAACTTCTATATCAGACACATACGTATCTATCTTTGGTTATTTGTACACGTCTAGATACAATTGGTTTGATTCCTCTATATTTAGAAGCAAAATATTTAAATCCGGAAGTTCAATAAAATATCTGAATCTAAAATATTTTATTTCTGTCATGACAGGAAGTGCATTAATTAACAATAATAATGAAAAGATAAATACTCGCCAAGTCAGAGATAAAGATCTCTTGAACGATATTTATAACCCACAGTATACCATCATTATCAACTTTAGCACAAAAAAGCTCGCTATGTACACGGTCTACACTGATGTAGGTGGTATAAAACAGTTGTACCATGTTTGTCCGCCTGTACGTAAGATAATCCACTCGCTAAAGCTCGTGGATTACCGGGCCGCGTAGCGCAGTCGGTAACGTGTCTGGCTACAGATGCGTGTCTGACTGCAGATCCAGGGGTCGCGAGTTCGATCCCGGCCCGGTACCATACTTTCGTGGAGATTGATCATGAAATAATTTCTACGGTCATTCTCCTCCCTTCCGCTGATTTATTCAAGAAGGGTTGTTGACAGTTACAAGCGAAAGTATGTGCACAAATTACTGGTTTACCGCTTGCTCAAGCCTGCCCAGGAAAAAGTGTGGTTAAGTGAACTGACCGTCCCGCAATGACCATAGCTGTTGACATGGGACGTAAAGCAACAAAAACAAACAAACAAACAAACAAATCTCCAGGTACCGGCGGACAACCTATGGCATAACTATTACGTAGTTTTAAAAAGAGGAACAATACTCGCTCGCCAACTTGCTAAAATCGAGAGGAGAGAGAGTGAGAGAATATTGATGACTTCGAATACCCGCCATTCAAGTTCCTAAGAGTTAAAGGCTAGAGAAGCAGTATCAATTTTGGACGATTTTGATAGACAACCAAGAGTAATGTAAACTTCTGGCACGACTCTTCGAATTTTAATATTGGACAAAAGCTAATTGAACCAATACAGATTCTTTCCAATAACTATTTGCTAGCATAATCTATTGTCCATACACAAGTGATCTATTGATTATAAGTCCTTGATAACTTTGTAAACAAACATGAAGTCACTGTCACTCTTGGCTGGCAGGACAGTAACTCATGTTGGATACTGCTTTCAGCGTGGTCAGTCCTATGGCTTAAGGTTTAATATGTGGATATTAGCTAGTGGCACAAAGTCGTTTGCTATAATGAGTAAACAGCTCAAGTAACATTGTATGTCCAACATTCTATTTTTGTTCCTTTAATTACGGCAACTAACATTTATTAAGCATCTCCCACGTTGGTATCGGATTACGTTATTACGACCACGGGTTGTATGCCTTTGATGTGCGGGTCATTGACCATTTTGAACAGTGGGAGTGACCTATTACATTAGCTTTTTATGTGTGTTTGTTTTGGTGTTATTGTTGTTTTAAACAGCACGGATTCAATTTCAGTTTCAAATAAATACAAACTGGCCCTGAGGTTATACTGTTGGATTTCTTTTGATACGGTTTTCAGCTGTACGTACTGTTGAGACCTTATCTTTGTTTTATTTCATTTTCATATCTTGATTTGTACTATGTATTTAGAGATGATACATCGATAATTTAGGGATCATTCAAGCCAAACCAAACATATAATGATTTGTCTTGATCCACATCAGAACTAAGGGTGGGGTTGGTACTGTTTAACATGTTTAAGCCCTCCAGTAATTGTTTTTGCTGACCGTTCCAAAGTGGTGCTTCTTTTGTGGATCAGCTTTGTTATTTGTGTTTCATGTTTGTTTTTGCAATACTGTCTTGTCTGTTCTTTGCGGCATTGTGATCAGCTGCTTGGAAATGGCTGATGTCTTGGCTCGCTTGTATGTTGTGTTTTCTTGCGTTTTGTCACTTTACCATATGGTGTCCTGGGTCTGGTGTGGTACAATGAAGACACAAAAACATGATTACCGCCTTAGAACAGACAGCAGCCGCAGCCATTGAGAGGGGGCGAGGGGCTTAAATATATTATACCTACTAACGTGTCAGCAATACTTAAACGCTGCAAAACAGCATGACTTGTACATACAACAAAACCTACGCATTAACGTTGTACAACAGCATGCAGTGTACATATTATGAAAACTGTGGATTAAAATTGTACAACATATTACAAAACCTGTGCATTAAAATTGTAAAACAGCATGCAATAGACACATATTACAAAACCTGTGGATTAAAGTTGTACAACAGCATGCAATGTACATATTACAAAACCTGAGGATTTAAATTGTACAACAGCATGCAATGTACACATTACAAGACCTGTGGATCGAAGTTGTACAGCAGCTTGCAATGTACATATTGCAAAACCTGTGGATTAAAATTGTACAACAGCATGCAATATACATATTACAAAACCTGTGGATTAAAATTGTAAAACAGCATGCAATGTACACATAATATGAAACCTGTGGATTAAAGTTGTACAACAGCATGCAATATACATATTACAAAACCTGTGGATTAAAGTTGTACAACAGCATGCAATATACATATTACAAAACCTGTGGATTAAAGTTGTACAACAGCATGCAATGTACATATTACAAAACCTGTGTATTAAAGTTGTATAATAGCATGCAATGTACATATTACAAAACCTGTGGATTAAAATTGTACAAAAGCATGTCATGTACATATCACAAAACCTGTGCATTAGTACAGGTTTCATAATATGTACACATCCTGCGATAATATCAGAAAATTTGAAGTACAAAAGTTATATTCACATGGTATTAATTTAATGCAAATTCAATGCAGATGCTATCTTGATGAGTTATTATTTGTGGTAGACTCCGCCATTTCTAGCTACGCCGCAAGCCTCAGGTAAGTATTGTCTCGTTTGTATGCACTGCTTTAGAGTTTTAAAAGCATGTTAATTATCATCCGGGGGTTAATAAGGAAATATAGCAGCATTTACATGATATCTATCAGATTTTCTATTTCCCAATATGAAACAGACCAGAGATGATCAAAGTCACATGTTATGTAATAGCAGGATCGGAAATTAAAACCCGGTATCCACAAGGGGGATTTGTTTGCCATATACACTCTAGTAGACAGTATTTGATGATGCACAGCTCACGAATAAAAGTATGGAAATCATTGAAACCAGAGTTAAACTGATTATTTGACTTTGAATGCGCGCCATGTGCGGATCCAGAGGGGGGACAAGGGTCCGGAACCCCCCCCCCCCCTCTGAAGAATCACAAAAATATAGGGTTTCTTAGCAATTCTGGTCTGGATCCCTTGAAAAAGCAGAAAACTACCACTACAAGCCAGCATTTAATGTTGGGTCATCATCCGCACGTCAGCAAACGGCATTTAAATGGCGCTTCGCTGGCTGGCCGATGATGGCCCGCTTGTAGTAGTATTTTGATCCTCTCTCTCCCCTCATCAACTAATAAAAAAAATATTTTTCAGAGTTGCAGAGTTCGATCCCATCTGACAAAGCTTTCTGGATCTGCAAACTGCAGACAGTGAGGAAGAGACGAGGAACACAGACAGCCACAAAACGATTGAGGCAAAGCAACCAGCGCTTTCTTCTTAAAAATATAGTTGAATGCTAAACTAGATAAGACACCAAGAGCCACAAAATAAAACAACAAACACACATTACAAAACAAGGACTCAGCACAAAGACAACACGCACAATGGGAGTAACAACAACAATGAATAAACAACTGAAAAAAAATATTTTTCTGATCTAATCTTCACCCTAGATACCACTGTTTATAAAACACAAAATGTTTTAGCTCGCATGCGCAGGATTGAAAAGCTTTTATTTCAAAGTGAACGCAATTTATGTCTAGTATCCCAAAAAAGAACAGTAACAGCATAGATTCAGATGAGTTAGTGCTTGTACTGTTTGCTATTATAGATGCTTATTTAAAAAATCCAAAAACAAACTAACATAATCACTTGAAATGTGCACAACCACGTGAAGTATACAAAATATGAAACCTGTGCAATGTTGCACAGGTTACTTTTTTTCTACAATTCCCGCGAGTGTACAACCACACGCACTTTTGAAAAGTTGTTTCCTAAACATGTTATTAGCTCATGCTTGAAAACATTGGTATTATCTTGGTCTACACTTCACGAATGAAGGAGACCAGCGAGTAGGCAATTCGAATAGTATATTCATATGTAGAATTAATTAATAAAATTTTGGCGGGAAGCGCGAACCGCATTTTCCATTTTAAGCGTTTTATCAGCTTTACCCAGAAGAACAGGGCCCAAGGACATTCCATGCTCAACCCAGTTGAGCGCGAAATTTATCCTGCTCATAAATGTTAAAATTCCAACAATTGTTGGCATTTTAACATTTATAAGCATGATAAAAATACAGCATCTGAGAGACTAAAAGTAAGAAACGCCTTCATTTGTCGGTATTTTATTTTTTCATAATCAGTTGAACTTTCGTGCTCAGTTGAGTTGAACATGAAAAAGTGTTATAACTTCAAGACCACGTCTCCTTATTCTGTTAGAAGCTATGTTTTTCACGTTGTATATCAGTTTAGGAATGGAGGGGCGGAGAACAGTGGTTCAATTTGTAGAGCGTTAAATTCACCGCTGACGGAGTCACTGTGCTGTGTCATTGAGCATGGCTAAGTACTGGTTTAACACAGGAAGACAGAAAATCCTTCTGGCATGAATGAAATGTAAAATTGTTGACTGGGGCGTAAAGCATTGGAAACAAACAAACAAATAAGGAGGGAGGGTCCTATTTGAGTCATTTGATACAAATTAACCACGATGGCAAGGTGGGTCCAATGGCTTTTTAAGTTCTTTGAAATATATCGATTCTAAATAAGCTGATCAAGCCATTCAATCTGTCTTGTTGTTGAGATAAATGGAGCTGTACGGTATATCATCGATTTTAAATGCTGACATTAATAGGCCAATAATAGTTTAATTAACTTAACATATCTTGTTTCAATGCAAGCGCTGTTTTGCTTATGACGTCAGATCAAGGTTATCTTCTGTTATGGTTACGGATGCAGCTATATGCGACTTTCGTGGCTTCGAAGTCCACTGACATTTTCACTTCCAGTTTTCAGTAGTTTGATTAAAAAATTTGACTTTTTGCGATCTATACGAAATCAATGTTATAGTCCTGTCTTGATCGAGACCCAGAACATCCTTATGACCACTGGCTACTGAGAAACATATGTTAAAATATATTGATGGCCGTCAATTATGTGAAATTGGCTAAATAGTCAAAGGTTAACCTTGACCTTAAATATGTATCTAAAGTATATTTTTCTATTGAGATTAACCAATCTTAGACTAGTAAGGATAATAACTTTAGCAATTGAAAATCAGCTTTTTAAGATTGTTTCAATTAAATGCATTTGGAAGCAAATTTGACCTTGCCAAAACGTATGTCAAAGTCAACCCCAGGAACATGATTTGAACAACCTAGGAAAGAATCGTATCACAAACGTTACATACCAAGTCCAAAGGTCTTCTGGTTCTGGAGAAGAAGTTTAAAGGGGTTTTAATATATGTTAGCATGGCGGCCATCTTGGTAGCATGACCAAAATTACTTGTAGAATTTTTCGTTCTCCTACCTAAAGTAGCCTTAATATGAAATTTAATTTAATTTTGCCTAATGGTTTCGGAGAAAATTTTGCTTTAATATATTGATGGAAATATAATTTAAGAGTCAAAGGTCAACCTAATCCTTTGGGACTTATTTAAATTCATTGTCTCATTAGGTTTAAATAAAGTGAGTAGATTGACTTAGGCTTTAATGGTTTTCAAAAAAAAAAAATCAAGAAAAACTTCCAATTTTAATGTATTACTAAGCAAATTTGACCTTGACGTAAAGTAGGTCAAGCTTAAAATTGGGTCATACTTTGAAAAAAACTTGTTAGGTCTTACACCCTCAATGCTACATACAAAGTCCAAGGTCATCGGCCTTCTTGTTCTAGAGATGAAGATATTAAAGGTAATTTACCTATACATATATGGGTGTAGCGGCCATCTTAGTCGTGTGGCAGGACCATTTGAACACATTTTCGTTCCCGATCCAAGTATGTTAGCTCAATTAGTGGTTAGAAAGATGATGTTTGAAACTGCTGATAGACGACGGACGGACGAACAGACGACGGACAATTGGGTCAGCCATCTCCTTAAGTGATCTAAGCGGTATGTAGTTGTCACGACCCTTTGTATCAACTAACCCCGTTGCTTATATTATATTTATCAGGCAATTTATCAGGTTCTATTTTCGGTCTTTGTCGCGGAAATGTATTCCCAGGAGAGACTCAAATTACGCACCCAGGCAGCAATAGTGTTTCTATTAACAATCGGTTGCTGCTTAACCTTATACATGTAATAACATGAATGATGCTGATTAATACGCTACCCAGTAACCATTGAGCCAGTATCCAACAAAGGGTACAAAGTGGCACGTACGCCTATCGACTGCGCATCTTGACAGTCTGATCAGAGTCTTCGATAGGCATTCTATGGCTTACCAAGGGACCAATGTTTCTTCAGGCTGAAAACTAGCACACTGATCAAACAGCACAGCTGTAGACTGATTTAAATGTTTGCTATATGCAAACTCATACCCTTGTAACAGTTTATTTTGCCACGCTGGACAGCTTGCTTCCCGGGGTGAAAATATCCCGGGATATCTTGTCCCCACCCTGGTTATCTTCACCCAGGGGGAAGCAAGCTTCCAGGCCGATTTTAACTGCAAAAATCTTATATCCTTCATTTATCACTAAGTGAGAAAGTAGTGTCTGATATACACTTTTATTGCATAAATTTAATGGGTTGGGTCATCAGTTTTGGGTGCTTTATCCCCCTGACCAAACGTTGTTGGCTCATTCCACTGATTCGAAACTATTTGAAGATGAAGTTATGTGGAAAATTATTATAATTAAAAACAACTTGTCTGGTGAGCTGTTTTCTCTGCCTTTCGGTTTCAAATGCTTGTCAGCTTATCGTGTCCGCCACTTGCAAAACAAAACTTAAAAATTATCGGGTAAATGTATGGGTATGGGCGGCAACCTTAATATGCATATCTGGGTGTTGTCCGACTATTTTGTCTGCCCAAAAAGCGTAAGATGATACAGTCACTTACGATTGTTTCAGCTTTTACCTATGTTTAAGGTAAACTTTAGTGCGTACAGGAATTCAGTGAACATCGGTTTTTTTGCGTTTATTTTTATATGTGCAGACTAATCGCAAAATTAACATCAGAATTTAATAAATCTAAACACCGCCTAATTGGTGATATTTTTTTCGTTCCAAAAGGTATTGCCATTTGGGCTGTGATATGATGGAATTTGTCCTCATCTGAGCATCAGCATTTTTTAATTTACCATAAACGCACCTTTGTATGGATCACTGCCTTTAGTTGACTTTCGATGAATAATTATACAGTTTTGTAAGACGAAATTACGTGGTAGGAGAAGGGTTTCTTATCATATCAAAATAGTTCCACCAAAAGCAAATTATGGCCATAGTTTGGGCTTTATTGAATTTTGGCATACAAGAAAATATTGAGGCCTTCCCTATGAAATGATCCGCTGTGTTCCGTTGTTCCTCAATTCAAAATCTTGATTTTCTGTGTTCCCTGCTCCTTGAAAGTTTAATCCCTCCGATCATCAGATTTTAAACAATTTTCCAACTTGTTTTATTAAATTAATTGAGCGTTCTATCTGTTTATTCCAAACACCAGGCAATGCAAAATATGCATCGTAATTCCCGGCAATTATAATTGGTAAGAGAAAAAGATCACAGGGCTCACCGGTAGGCGTGATCCAAGTGAAAATAGACTTATCCAATAAAAATAATGCTCGTTCAGCCCTTTAACAGTTGGGGTCAGAAAGAGAAACGAGTGATGGGTTGGGAATGTACTTGGAAATAGGTTGAAAAATATATCAGCGAATGCCATATTTTGTGTTGGGGTCAATATATGTTTTGGGGGTGGCTGAAAACTAAATTTGCACGTGAAGTGCATCATATGCTATAAATAATGCACCAGTCATTTATAACCACTGCTTCACCCAAGCCCCTGAGCAGGGCGGGGATAGCCTGGCATATGTGCTATGGTTTTACTTTTACATTGTCTCCATAATGGGGGTGGGAATGTAGATGCTTGATAGACATGGGCAACCATGGCAGTGCAGTATAATAACAGATTGCGGGGGAGAACTGTCATGGTTTTGCCAGCTAGCTGTCCCCATAGTGTGTTAGCTACTATGGGGAGCTGCATACACAGACGAAATATCCTCGACATTCCCCTGGGCTGGGGGGGCAGTGGTCACAAATGACTAGTGCATAAAGGCGAACTAGATTATGCCCAGCAGTCATTTGTAACGACGCCCCAGCCGGGCAAATGAGCTGCTAGTACAGGGTCATGCCACAGCCAAATGATATGACTCCCGTTAACATATCTGATGAATAACTTCATTATTCATGTGCACGTGACCTGAAAGTTTTGTTTGTGCTCAGAAATTTGACACTTTTTTCTGGATATTTTGTGCTGAAAGGACATTTCACAGTTAAAATGGCATACGGAGGTTATATGAGAGGACGTGGGGTACGAGGGCGTGGCAGAATGGGGTCCGGAGTGCTCGCCAGGACAGTAATAAGATCTGACTGTAATATGTTCGCCATGCTAGCCAACCAAGATGGCGACGACGACGACGATAGTGTTTTATCGGATAGTGACTCTGAGAATTTAAGACCAATAAGTGGAGCGCCGAGAAAGGGTAAACGTCAACGTTTGAGCTCAGGAGGAAGGAGTAACGGAGCTGAACAGGTCGGTGATTTAAATTTTGATTTTGACTCCTTGAGTTCTGAAGAAAAAATGTCAGCAGTATTCCATGAACTTCTGCAAGTTGAGAGTAAAATTGAATCAAATGGGTCGATGTCGAAACGTTTGTCTAATGCAGAGACCGTTATTCAGTCACACCAGCACAGACTCAAACTGCTATAATATAAGTCCATTGACATTGAGTGCCGAAGTCGAAGGAGAAATTTGATTTTTTGGGGAATTCCAGAGAGGCAAATAGAGTCGAAAGAAGGGACTATCCCGTTAGTTATGCACTTTATTGGTGTTGACCTTGGCATCGAACGGGACAAGTACATTGAACGTGCCCATAGGATGGGGCGATTTAAGCCCGGTGTGTGTAGGCCTGTGATCGCTGCGTTTCGGGACTATCAGGATACTGAGGATATCATGAACAATGCTCGAAAGCTGAAAGGGACTAATTTAAGGGTAAACAGGGACTATCCAGTTGAGATCGTCGAGGCTAGAAAGGCTCTTTTTCCCCTGTACAAGGAGTACCGTGACCAAAATAAGTACAATAAGGTATCGATACAATATCCAGCAAAACTGTTAGTGAATGGTGTAATCAAGCATGACCTGTTTCCTGATTGGTCAGAAACCATGTCGGGACTGCGCGTCGATAGTCGCCAGCTGTACGTTAATAGTGAACTACGTCAGAGGGATTCCGTCAATACAGGGACTACTTCTCACACCAATACACAATCCAGTGGCGCGCAAATTCCTACGCAAGTTGTTGCAGTTGACCAATCACACGGACTGGCGGGGAAATCAGCTTTGGAAAATCGCTCAACCGCGGAGCGGTCCCACGAGGAAGATCAAGCGGTAACATACCGACCCTGGAGCAATAGACCAGTCAATGAATCTGACACGCGTAGTACTACGACGCATAATAGCAGGACAAATACTACGAACGCTGCGTGAGGTGTGTCGCACGGTAGTAGCGAAGGCGGTAACGGGCATCAGAGTCGTTCTTCTCGTCCGGACAGCATGGATACTGGTCAGAACCCTGACCAGAGCACTGGGCCACCAGGAAGCGTACGAACTACCTAGGGGGCGGGGAGAAGGCGAATACGTCTCTCCGTATTGGACTGATTAACATTCAGGGTTTACAAAGCGAACGAACTAATAAAATTAATTCTCCAGAATTTATTAAGATATGTGAAAATCACGACATTTTACTTTTAACGGAGACTTGGACATCCGATTTATGCGATGTTTCTATCGATGGATTCGATCATATTGTTTTGAATAGGACTGAAAAGAAGCCTGGTACTAGGCGAAATTCAGGGGGCCTTATTGTGTATATAAAATCCTGTTTTTTTGATAATAATACTTGTGTTAAGTGTGATGGGGATGACAATCTGGTTTAAACTTAAGGACAAATCTATCATGGATAAACCACTGTATTTTTGTCTATGTTACGAACTTCCCTCAGGTACCACTAGAAATTCTATGATTGAGACTTGCGTGTTTGATCGTCTATTAGACTCTAATGCCGATTTTGAAAATATTCACAGTGATTGCTCATTTATTGTTTGTGGGGATATGAATGCTCGTACACGTGAATCTCCCGATTATTTAATTGATGATAACTTGCAACATGTGCCGCTGCCAGAGGAATATGTTTTAGATGATGGTCTTTTACCCAGATACTCATTGGATAAAAAAGATTCTAATTCGAATGGGCAAATGCTACTTGACTTCTGTAAGCAAACTTCCTTACGCATTGTAAATGGCAGATTTGGTTCAGATAAAATGATTGGGAGTTTCACGTGTACAACCAGTAGAGGTCAAAGTCTGGTGGACTATGTTTTAGCCAGAAAATCCGTACTTACCAAGATTGAATCTTTTGATGTGGGTGAGCTGAATATTTTATCTGATCACCACCTCATATCATTTTCGCTTTCTATGTGCGCTGACACTGATACTCAAGCACAGGCAGCCCATATGTATGATCAGTGTGATTATAGATATTGTTGGAATCCCGAAAAGGCCGAGAGCTTTGTAAAGAAACTTAACTCATACGAATCATTGCAGGTATTTGAAGGTATGAAATCAAAGTTGGAAGAATCTGTTATTTTGTCAAACGATATTGATGAAAACCTTAAAACTTTCGTTTCTACCATTGAAAAATGTGCTTCACAATTATTTTTGCAAAAATTAAAGAAAAGAAATAGCTATCAAGAAGGTAAATCCAACACAGTTAATAATATGAGTAATGCCCCTTGGTTTAATGAAGATTGTGCTGAACGTCGTCGAATCTTTTATACATGTCTTAATTTGTATAGGGGGGATAAATCTAACGAAAATAGGATAAATATGGTAAACGCAAGGTCCCAATATAAAAGTTGTTTACGAAAATCAAGATTGGCATATGATAAATCTGAAACAGATAAATTATATAAATTACGCTGTCAAAATGCACGTGATTACTGGAAATTACTTAAGAGTGCATCTCAGAACCCCAGATCAAATATACCTTTATCAACATTTGAGCGATATTTTAAGGCCATCAATACACCGGACAGTGCATTTTATGTACCGGATGATGATATTGTTGCATCAAATGACATGTATATTCGAGGTGAGTTAAATTTGCCTATCTCAAGAAATGAAATATCAAAAGCAATTAAGCAACTTAAGAACAACAAGGGAGCGGGTCCAGATAAAATGATTAATGAATTTTTTATCCATGGAGCAAATATTTTATTACCATTTTTTGATGTTTAATTTAATACTATATTCAGTAATGGATATTTTCCACAAGACTGGTCTCTAGGCGAAATCATTCCACTTCATAAAAAAGGGAACATTAATAATGTTGACAATTATAGGGGGATCACTCTATTAAGCACACTAGGTAAATTGTTTACGAGAATTTTGAATAATAGGCTAACGGGTTGGGCTGAAGAGTATGGCATATATGTTGAAGCGCAGGCTGGCTTTAGGGAAGCAATGGGTACCACTGATCACATTTTTTCCTTACATGGATTAATTTCACATTACTTAAATAATAATAAGAAACTATTTTGTGCATTCATTGATTTTTCTAAGGCATTTGAATACATTGTAAGGGATCACTTGTGGTATAAATTAATAAAACTTGGTATAAGGGGGAATATCTTAAATATTGTTATGTCAATGTATCAAAATGTGAAATGTAAAGTTAAATTTGATGGAGATAAAAGTGATACTTTTGCTTGTTATACAGGGCTACGTCAAGGTGAGTGCTTGTCCCCATTCCTTTTCTCAATGTTCATTAATGATTTGGAAGATGAATTAATCCTTAATAATGTTCAGGGTTTAGATTTGGAGCATTTTAAAATATTTCTATTAAGGTATGCTGATGATATCGTAGTATTTTCAGAAACTGCTGAGGGGCTTCAAAATGGGTTAAATTGTATGTATCAATATTGTCAAAAGTGGAAATTGTCAGTAAATACCCAGAAGTCAAAAGTTATGTTTTTTAGGAAGGGTGGGGTGCTTAGAAGAAATACACATTTCTATTATGGAGAACACGAACTTGAAATAGTTAATAAATTTACTTATCTAGGAATTGTTTTTTCGACTGGAGGTGCCTTTACTGAAGCACAACAGGCCTTGTCAGGACAGTCTCTTAAAGCTATCTTTATGTTAAATAAATATATTCGTAAATTCGTCAATTTGAAGCCCCAACACATTCTGGACTTATTTGATAAGCTAATTCGGCCTATTTTGACTTACAGTGCGGAAGTCTGGGGGTTTACAACATCTATGATAACTGAAAGGGTACACCTTCAATTCTCTAAGAAACAATTAGGGATTAAGCAATGCACCAAAATGATTTCGTATATGGTGAATTGGGTCGCACATCATTGTTAGTGGATCGCCATCTCCGAATTATAAAATACTGGTTAAAAATATGTAATGCTAATAGAAATAAGTATATATGGCATGTTTATAATGTATTATTGTCAGATATCAACCAGCATCCAAATTGGGTTAATTGGGTTTCATTGGTAAGGGACTTGTTGTCACGACTAGGATTTTATTATGTATGGTTACAACAAGGTGTAGGTAACACTACTGCTTTTATGAGTGAGGTTCGACAAAGGTTAACTGACAATTTTGTACAAAACTGGAATTCACGCTTACTTGATTCAAGCGGAGCTTTGTGTTATAGAAATATATCACTATTTGGTCATAAATTATATTTGGAATGTGTGACTGTTAAGAAATTTAGAATTGCTTTATCCCGTTTGAGAACATCTTCTCACCGTTTGGAGATTGAGGCAGGCCGCTGGTCGAGACCTGTACGAAAACCAATTGCTGAAAGGCTATGTTTTCTATGTAACACACTAGAAGACGAGTTTCACTTTATTTTAGAGTGTCCAGTTTATAGTGATTTTAGATCTCAGTATATTAAGAAGAAATTTTGGAAACGACCAAATATGCTAAAGTTCTAGAATTAATGACCTCTGAAAATCAAGCAGTCCTGCAAAAAATTGGCATGTTATGTCCATAAATCGTTTGAATTAAGAAACGAAATGCTGTATAAACGGTGATTTTATTATTTTCTTATATGATAACTTTGAAAGTGTGCCTTCTCCCAACACAAGATCTTCTTTTTTTGTATGAAAATTGTATGATATCCTGGTTGTCGAACATTTTATTATGAAATAATAGCAAAACAAGTCTAAGAACTCTGGAACTATTATATGTAGATAACACATGGGTGAGTGCTATGGGATTATTCCTAAATTCAGGATTCTGAGACTGTCATTCCCTAGAAAGTCAGCCTCCGAATTCTGAAATTGGCAAAAAGTTAAAGCGTCTATAATTAGCTTTCAGTTATAGTACCTCGGGTTAATTTTCAGTCTATCTGAAGACATTTCATCATTCAAAAATTTAAATTATTGGTATAAGTGTTTTGGTATAATTAATACATGGACGAGAGATGTATGGTTATCCCCAAATTAGGAATTTTGAGACTGATCGTCTGTAGAAAGTTAGCCTCAAAATACTGAAATTGGCAGATGATTATAGCTTCTCTGAATAATTTTCAGTCTGTCAGAGGACAATGTACCATTCACACACTTACAATGGTTTGTTTTTTGAGTAATTTGAGGTTTTAGTGCCAATAGTTCATGATGTCTGAAGTTTTAACTTTTGCCCACGACATTACGATAATTTGAGCCATGAGTAAAGAAGTGCGCCTACCATGAGCAAACATCAAAGGCGCAGATCTCAGAATACGTAATGCCTAGTCTAGGTATGCAGCTTTGATGTTCAATAGTGTCGACATTCAGTGTATGTGTTGATTTGAAGATACCGTTCTCAAAAAGTGGCCGAACAACGGTACATGCATGAGGTTTGAGTGATGCTCATTGGTGGGATGCACAGTGTCTTCAAACAGGTTATATTGTCCTACATATATATGTACATGCTCGTCAAATGTTCTTGAATTTGTACTTGTTTGCTTTCATGTCAACGTACTCAAATATTCTCTGTTTGTGTATTGTATGTAGCTCATAGGCCAGTAGGCCTTTTGCGAATAAAATTATCTATCTATCTTTTTTAAATATTATTATCTGTTGCACTTGTAATATTTGTGCTAGAGCTGTCGAGCAAGCAGCAGAATTATACGAGGCCAAGACGCGAGAAAACCTGTCTTCTGGGTTTCCGACAAAGCGAGTCTAAAACCAGTCTCCTCGGCTTTACAGGCTAGCAAGAAAATTGAAGTTTCGCTCGTAGCGAGTCTAGATATGACTTTCAAAAAGCAGATAACAAAGTTGCTGATGAGACTGTGCGGATGCGTAGGCTGATCTGCGCCTTTGTTGTTACAAATCACCGAAGACAGCTTTTCTCAGTCGCAGTCTAATTGCTATATGTCATTTTTCCATGAACGCTTAGAAAGCAAGATTCGTGAAATATGATATAACTCAGACAACATTGTTATTTGCGCAGTCTCTTCAAAGCATTTGCAGTGTGTATGTAGACTCACCAAGGGTTATCCTGCAAGTTACCGTTTTCTTTATCATACAACCTTATATACGAAGTAAACATGGAAATCATTGAACTGTATATACCACGTGCTACCATTATGAAATACATTGGGGGAAAATGAGGAGTTTTCTAAATCGAAAACGACTAAGTTATTTTATTTTACAGGAGATTCTAGACTTATTTTCCAATCTTAAATGCTCAAACATACAATTGTATGTTAGGCGGTGATATATTTATATACATGTGCAAAATTTCAATCCAAAATGATATCATTAAAGACATCTTAAAAAAGAAAAATGATGTCCACTGAATTTCTGACGGCACGATACATGTAGTCCTTGAGATGCCGCCTTTGCAGTGACCCAAAAGCTTTATAATAAGGACTTTTTTTCTAGATTATTTGGCTTTGTGAGCCTAAGGGGCGGCCCGGAAATGCTACCTACAAAAAACATTTTGTTAGGTTTATGTATGACTCGTACCCACGAGCCTGAACTAACAAAAATTCAAGCGAACTTCTGATCCCACGGAGTTCGAGTTAGTGAGATTCGAACACATATAAGTACCTATAAACTGTTTATACATGTTTATCATATGGCGTCGCGCCTGGGAGTGAAATAACGCCATGCAATAAAATCGGTAAACCACTAGTGGTTTATCGATTTTTAAGAAACGTTATGACGTCCATAACAACGTTGCGTTCATAATGACAAAGTTATAACGGTTTTACGGCAGAAATGAGATTTCAAAGTAATCTTAATGTCATATGATAAATAGAATCTAACATTCGTGCCCTTGTATTATTGAATTTATTAAACTCGTTGCGAAAAAGAGATAAATTGCTCGGCAAGCCTCGGATTTTATCTCTTTTCCTCAGCTCGTTTAATAAATTCAATAAAACATGAGCACTCATGTAAGATCCTCTATATATAGATGTACGTATGGCAGGTAAGACGTTGGTGGGTGCACCTCATTATGCAGGACAAACCTATTCACCTCTTTAACGTTACCAGAGGCGAGTTCAATAATGCGAGTGCTCGCCGAGCGCTCGTTGATTGGTACCTATCTTTATTCATAATGTGTAAAGCCTGACACCAGTACAACGAGCGCCCGAGAGCGCTCGCATTATTGAACTTGCCTCGGATGTTATCTAGGATCGTTGTGTTCCTATCTACTCTCTTCTCACTGTCGCCTTTTTGGAATCGATACATCAATGCTTACTACCAAGACATTAAATGAATCTCTCTCTACTCTATAATGTTAGGGGTTTGGGCAATAAACTGAAACGAGAACAAATATTCGCATGGCTGAAAACAAGTATCAAACATTCTGCATGCTTCAAGAAACTCACTCGGGGAAAAAACACTCACAACTCACGGAAGTATGAGTGGGGAAATGATGCTTTTTTGGGTGGTATTAAAAACAACAGTGGATGGCCTCCATGCGAGCTAAACATTTCTTGTACTTCAACAACAGCAGAATCTAGGGCGAAGATTTGGTACCAGTAAAATGCATTTAAGCCCCCGGTGGCTTAGGCTGCTGTCCGTTCTAAGGCGGTGGTTCTGTTGTTGTTGACTTTTTATTTATTGGTACTCCCATTGTGGGAGTCTGTAATGTTATATGTTTGGTGGGACGTTACTTTATGTCCATTCTAGTATTGCAATCATCTTGATGCTTTGCTTAATTTGTCTTCCTGGTGTCTCGAGGTGGTTGAGTGGCTCTTCCGCGCGGTGCCATGGGGTTGTCTGCGGTTTGTGATTGTGGTATTTCCTGATCATGCTCACTTACTATTTTTAATAAACCCAAAAGTTACATATACTATACAAAATTATACAGAACAAATCCCAGCTAGAATGCAAGCTTTAGAGTTGATTATAACGGCAAAGAAATCAACGTAATCAATATATGACGATGATATTTTTTTTGAACAATAAGAAATATACAAGAAAATGATGAAAAAACATCTATTATAGATGGTAATATCAACACAGTACTGAATGAAAAACTAGGTAAAAGAAAGGGTAGGATAGGTACACACCAACGGTGTAGAACGGTCATTACATGTAACAATATTATTGACGCATATAGTCTAACTGATATTTGGTGCGACATGCACCCAGACTTAAAGCAATATACATGGCATTCACATCACAAACCACCGATATTTTGTAGGCAAGACTACTTTTTAATTTCCGAAAATTTGAAAAATTCTATCGTTTCCAGCAGACATATAAATGAATTTAAGTCGGGCCATAGTATAGTTTCCTTTAATATATACTATGCACATAAGTTTAGCAATTTCTTATGTTTCGCATCTTTTTGTTCTCATTTTTGTACAATATCGAACACTTTCAATTGCAATGACGATAACAGGATCTTCGGCAAATGAAACCACGAATTTACAGACGCCATCCTTTAAATAGGCATTTGGAGAGAGCAAGACTTGCAGGAGGGGTCAGTAAGCAAAATTGACATCCGTTGTTAGTAATGCTAAAATGATATTCATGTGATTTTTCGTTTGGTGGTCGTTTGGTGGCCTTTCATATTCTTCGTGCATCACACGCCTATAAAAACTTTTGGTTATGTGACAGATGTGATAGAGATTTCATGCTAAAAAACCAGTTGCCATCAATGACGTCAAAACGTAGTCATCATGTGATTAAACTTCTAATGTTAATTGGCATTTTAATTCAACGGAGAATCAGTTTGCAAAGATATCATAGGCTTACAATGTAACTCATCTTATGATTGATTCAAACCTTAAGTTACTCAAAGATTGTGCGACGCAGTGACGTTTTATCTTTCGGCTCGTGCTGTGTTGCCGTGAGGATGTTTTATTCAGCATTATTTGTCTGAATGTGTTGAAAGGCATCAAACAGTTTTACTTGTTAATGTGGTTCAAGAAAAGGCGACTAGAAACACCGTTTAAAGGCGATAACGTAACATAATTAATAAAAACGTCAAATTGTGAAAACTTGGTCCTTTTTTTCTCTGAGACAGATCAGAAAATGCATTTTAAGTTTTCAGTGACCAAACAATCGCTTGAAAATGGTTTTGGCTTCCCCCAATGATCAGAAATACCCACATTACCCGCTAGTCTTAAATTTAACGTTTAGTACGGACGCTGCGTTTGGTAATTCTGTATTTTTAATGGAAATTCTTGTCAGATGATCGGCGCTTCTATCTTTATAACAGTAAATGATACTTGAGATCTGATGTGGATGGCCTCATCCATACAAAACTTTTGCTAAACTTATTGTGCATAGTATAGATCTATTAAACCTGACACGGGGCCCTGTTTATTTTAAATTAAATAGCAGTTATTTATTGAGTGAAGATTATCAAGAAACAATTCAGAAATGCATAGCTGAAATAGCGGAAATAAACAAAGACGCAAATCAAATCACAATGGGAACTAATAAAGGGTACAGTCAGAAACGAAACAATAAAATTTGCAATATTCACGACGAAAGAGACAAATAAACAAGAAAAACATTGACCAATAAAATAACTCATTTACAAAAGAGATATGTGAATCTTCAGATGCCCATAAAATTGAATTATTAAAAGTACAGCTTGAAGAAAAAAAGTAACACATTCGAAAATATAACTGAAACTAACTTAAAATGGCTAATCATGCGATCAAAAGCAAACATAGTCGTACATGATGAAAAATAGCAAATATTTTGCTAGTCTAGAAAAAAAAGGTCCAAAACAAAACTGATTTCAAGATTAGCTATTAACAACTCAATTAGCACTAACCAAACAGAAATAATCACAGAAATACAATCATTCTATATAAGGGTTTGTAACAAAAGTGAGATACATGGCTCAAAATATAACTTTTTTGATGAATTAATTAAAAAACTAAGTGATACCGATCAAACTAAATGTAAAGGATTAATAACAGAATCAGAATGAATAAGCGCTTTAAAACTTATGAAAAACCAAATAAATCCAGGCTCAGACGGTATCACAGTAGAATTTTATAAACTCTTTTGGAACAATATAAAGACTTTTATGTTAACTCTATAAATCATTCATTATAAACTAGATGGCTCACAGATTTACAAAAGCAAAGCATAATAACAATCATTCCAAAACAAAAAAATGTCTGACAACATTAGATAACTGGCGCCCAATAAGTTTGTTAAATGTAGACTACAAAATTGCAATTAAAGCCATTGCGAATCGCGTAAAAATGTAATAACAAAAATAATTCACAACTCAAAACAGGATTCATAAAGGGAAGATATATAGGCGAGAACATTCGACTGCTTTACGAAATTATAGATAACGCTGAAGAAGAAAATAACTAGGTCTAATCTTTTTCTCCGATTATGAAAGGCTTTTTGATAGTATTGACCATACATACATAATAAACTGTCTAATAGTCGAGGAACCAAGGTAAGAAAAATGCTAACCCTTGCACCCAAAAGGTATACAGCTGGATTATGTATGGTTGCAAAAGTAATTCTATGGTGTATCTGAAACCACTGTATAGCAGACTGGATCAGCTTGCATAACACCAGAGCAGTCCATTTTCTACGGGAGCCCAGCAAGAACATGTGAAAATATTATTTTTCAAAATGTCATATATTTTTATCAAAAAAAGATTGGGACTGAATAAATATTGGGTTATATAATACACTGACATCCATGTAGACCCCAGAAGCAGTGGTTGACATTTTAGAATACTGCTTATTGATTTTAAAGCATGTAGAACAGGACACCTCAATTTTAAATTTAATTTATAGATTTCTTTGCTTCAAATGTCATCAAAACTGCATTTTTGTCCAGGAATGTATTTGATAATTATTTATACATTGCTTAGAATAACATCTCATAAAAAATTGTGTGCTTACATATTCCATTTTATCCTCCCACCGAAGAGGTCTGCATTGCATATTTTTGTACATAAAAAATAAATTTTAAATTGAATGCGTTTAAACATTGCATACAGTTAGACAAACGTTTGGGCATAATTTAGGACACTTTATTTTTATTTTCTATGAAAGTCGAGAGAAGGTAACTAAAACGTAAAAATACGATGCCACAAAACTTTGATACTTAGTTATTTAGTCCCTGTCAGCTGGCTTGTTGTTAAATACAATGGACAACTTAAGAAAACTTTAACTCATAAATGAAATTTATCAAGATTTAAAGGACATGTTTCTTCCATATGTATAACAGCCTTGAAAACAGATGGTCATTTAGAGACCAATGTTTTTTCTGCTGTAAACAAGATTTTCATTTAACATTGGTAAAATAAAGATGGAAAAACTCGTATGGATATTATTATAACCATAAAACCCCTATCTATCTCCGTTTGAAATGCAGAAATGTTATCGCATAATATTTTTTAAGAAAAAAAAAGAAATCCCAATTATGACTTAAGACTACGTTGGTGCACACATGGCTGCCTATACTATACTCTTTTAAATGTATTTGATAGTGCATTTTTTGTATATTGGCCTGTCATACCCTACCTCCAGATAAGATTGCGTAATGGAAAGTTATTTTTGTTATTTCTCAACCAAAACAAATCTTGTGGCTAAATAAATGGATCTTATAAATGACAGTTATTCTGAAGGCCAAAACACACGTTAAAATTGATTGATAAGGGAAAACATGCACATTTTCTACGCTATGAATGTTTGCTTACTTGACCTATGCGGCATACAAAAATGCATTTTCCGCAAAATGCAATTCTGGCCGCATTGCTATACAGTGGTTTCATATCAAGTAGTATTTTGACTATCAGTATACATAATTCCAGCTGTATAGATCTAGGATGAAAATGTTTTCGTTTTAGCACGATAAACACCTTTGGTTCCCTTTACCTCTTCATCAGAGGCATTGAACTACTATCATATAAACTAACAACTACTGAAGATATAAATGACATTACATATGCAAATTATGAATTTAAAAGGTCACTTTTTGCTGGCGATGCATCGTTTGTCCTAGATGGCTCCCAGAAATCGCTTGAAACACTTGTTGATATCTTATATAATTATAGCAATACATCTGGACTCAATTCAAATTTAAAAAATACCAAGTTTTGCAAATAGGAAGCATGATACAAAATGAAGTTGTATACCTAAAAAACGAAAGTTTAAATGGAGTTCGAGTGAAGCTAGTTTACTCAGATTTACTTTTTGCACTGATATATATTCCTAACAAATATAGAACCCAAAATCGTACTTTTTGAAAAATGCTTAAAACAATGGCAACATAGAAAATTAACTTTAATTGGTTAAATCACAGAAATAAGAAATTATGCTCATCCAAAAGTGATTTATGCTATTTCGTCTTTACCAAATCCACCCACTTATACGGTTAAAAGAATTGAAAACTCATGTACGATTTCATATGGGATGGTAAGCCTGAAAAAATTAAAAGAGCTGCTCTCTCAATGGGGTATGAAAGAGGCTTGGCGCTGTGAAACCGATTTAAGCCCTCCAGTAAAATATTTTTACTGACCGTTCCAATGCGGTACTTCTTATGTGTATCATTTATGTTTTTGTTCTGTCTTGTGTTTGTTATGCATTTGTGCACTTCTGTTTAGTTGTACCTTGTGGTCACCTACGGGGAAAGGACTGACCTTTTGGCTCTAGTTTGTGGTGTATCATTGTAAGTTTGTCACTTTCCCTTGGTATCCTGGGTCAGGTGTGGTACATGATTGTATCGATTCCTTATCTTTGCACTTTTACTTACTTGATCCTTTGTTTAGCCTGATTGGTTGATTTCCACATTAAGAAATCAACAAAGGTGTTCAGTATCTTGAAATATGCCTACCATCTTAATGTTGTTATAGTTACTAGTATCTCCTAAAGTTAAATTGGGCTTTGGTTGACATGATGTTTTAGTGGAGAATATTTTGGATGCTTTTGGCATGGTATGGAAGATGGTCAATAATTGATAGCTAGATAAACAATGAAATATACATTTGAAAATGATTATTTTACTTTGGTAGAAGCATTGATCTGTGCCCAAGCTGTTTACAAGGGTAATTAGCTGATGACAAAAGTTGCCACTAGCATGGAAAGAGTTAAATAAACAAAATGTTACCAGTGGCATAGTAACCGGTAGGAAAAGTTTATAAACAGAACCGCAGTTTTTTATATGGAGGCTGAAAAACAATTGCTTAAAAAATTTTCCATTCAGTGCTTTTATCTTGTTCATTAAAAAATAAAAAAACGTAAGGATTTGCTCTGTTCTTTCCACCTCTAATCCAAGCTGATGCTAGCTGCAAATTATGTACATTTTTATCTGAATGTTTTTGTCGTGAGGTAAACAACCTTCATTTACCTCACGACAAAACGGTCACACCAGCTTAGCTAAGAAGTTAAAAAAACAGAGTGGAGCTATATATCCTCCATGTTTTGCTTTCTTACACCATAAAACCACTGACTGGAAAACTTCTGGATTTAAGGCAATATTTTCAGCCTCCATATACCGAACTGAGTTGATAGTTCTGTATATGTCGTTACATGTAAATGCACATGATAATTCTTATAATATAAAAATCAATAGTTGCTGTGCCTTTTCCATAGGGATAAATGGGTCCCAAGTTTGAATCATCAATTTGTTAAGTGATATATCTATACATCTAATACAGGAACAATATGCTCACTATTATTGATTATGTACATTTTTCGCTTTGACCTGTTCACAAGTCTTATTGCACCTCTGAGGGGTCCATATTTTATCCATTTTTGGTTTCATCCATATGGGCTGAACACATTAATTTCTGTTGCAAATAAAGACACCGTAGCGATAATGTCTACTTCTGTGATCGATTCACCTGGATCATTCATGCATGATTCACTCACATAGTCTATATAATTATGTATCATCCTGAACACTTTTGCGTTGTTTTCCAAGTAGTTCACTACCATGACCCTCATTTTTCTGTGATTCTTCTGATTTCCCGTTATGAGGTTACGAAATGTTCTGAAAAAACATTTTCCATCTCCCTTGCTTTTACAGATCTCTTAGGTGGGGCAGATATATGGATGGCTTTGGATGGCACTCTATCATGATGATCATCACAAGCCAGAGAGAAAGCCTCTCTTGCCAATCTGTATTGACGGCGTGGAAATGCATTGTTTGTGGTTCACATACATCACATGATGATGTCGGCTTGTGAAGGCTGAGTTTCTGTTGGTTTCTCTGGTGCTTCTCTCTGTGAAGGCTGCTCATTCCAACTGTGTTTATTCTGTCTAGTATTCTTTAATTTAGCACAATCATCTGGCCTTGTTGAAATTGGAGTTTCCTCGCTCTGTGTTGTGCACTTTCTTGCTCTTAAATTGTATGCACTGTCTTATTTTGTTTTTCCCATTCTCCCAATGTTATGTGGCTCTCTCTACCTCTTAAACTGTCTGACATTTACTTTTCTTTTCAACACCATCTTTGGTCTAAAATTCTTAAGTTTATACACCCCTTTCTTGCCACTGGCTGTAACCATTTAAGGTCCTGTCCACCTAGCATCTCTTGTACCCCAGACACGGTTCTTATTTTGCATGTTCTGTTTAAGATTACTAAACAGATTCCATCTCTCCCTTGCTTTTTATAGATTTCTTAGGTGTGGCTGATATATTGATGTCTTTGGGTGGCACTCTATCATGATGATCATCACAAGCCAGAGAGAAACCCTGGTGCGTTCTTTCTAGCCAATCTGTATCAAAGGGTAGAAATATATTGTTTGTGGTTCACATACATCTTATGATGATATTGGCTGGTGAAAAAATGATTTTCTGTTGGTTTCTCTGATGCTTCTCTCTGTGAAGGCTGCTCACTCCCACTGTTTTCATGATGTCTAGTATTCTTTTATTTAGCACAATCGTCTGACCTTGTTAAAATTGGGTTTCCTTGATCTGTGCTGTGCATTCTCTCGCTCTTAAATTGTATGCACTGTGATTTTTTTTTCAAAATTTCCCAATTTTAATTGCCTCTTCGAACCTCTTAATCTGTGTGGCATTTACTTTTCTTATCAACACCGTCTTTGTTCTTAACTTCTTAAGTTTATACACCCCTTTCTTGCCACTGGCTTTAACCATGTAAGGTCCTGTCAACCCAGCATCCATTGTAACCCTGACACGGTTCTTATTTTGCATGTTCTGTTTAAGATTACTAAACACAGATTCCATCTCCCTTGATTGTTATAAATTTCTTAGGTGTGGCAGACATATGGATATCTTTTGGTGGCACTCTATCATGATGATCATCACAAGCCAGAGAGAAACCCTGGCGCGTTCTTTCTTGCCAATCTGTATTGACGGGGTGAAAATGTATTGTTTGTGGTTCACATACATGATGATGCCAGCTTGTGAAGGCTGATTTTCTATTGGTTTCTCTGTTGCTTCTCCCTGGGAAGGCTGCCTATTTCGACTGTCTTCATGATGTCTAGTATTCTTTAATTTAGCCCAATCATCTGACCTTGTTGAAATCGGAGTTTCCTTGCTCTGTGTTATGCAATGTCATATTTTGTCTTTCCAATTCTGCCAATGTTTTGTGGCTCTCTCTTCCTCTTAATCTGTGTGGCATTTACTTTTCTTTTCAACACAATCTTTGCTCTTCAATTCTTAAGTTTATACACCCCTTTCTTGCCACTGGCTGTAACCATGTAAGGTCCTGCCCACCTAGCATCCATTGAACACCCAACACGGTTCTTATTTCGCATGTTCTGTTTCAGATCCTGAAAAAGTATATATGTCTCAATTGTTTTAAGTGTACAAAAGGTTTGAAAAATGTTATCCCCAAACAAAGTAAGTAAGGTTGCAAAGATCAGGAATCGATACAATCAAGTACCACACCTGACCCAGGATACCAATGGGAAAGTGACAAACTCACAGAAGACACCACAAACGAGAGCCAAGAGGTCAGCCCTTTCCCAGCAGGTGACCACGAAGCATATATAAACAGACGCGCACAAAACATAGCAAACACAAGACAGAACAAAAACATAAAAGATCCACAAAAGACGTACCGCCTTGGAACGGTCAGTAAAACATTTTACTGGAGGGCTTAAACCGGTTTAACGGCGCCAACCTCACCCTTAATTCAGATGTGGATCAAGACACATAGATATTAGGTTTGCATGTAAGACCCTTAACTTATCAATGCATCATCTCCTAAAACATATAAATCAAGATATAACAAGGAGATAAAGCAAGGATAAGGACTCAACAGTAAATTAAACTGAATACCGGAGCAAAAGAAATCCAACAGGTAAACCCCGGTGGGCCCGACAAACAGCCAAAACATCAGGCCCCTACCATCTCATCAATAGATAAGTCTTTAAGTCGGAACCATCATAGAGTCTGAAGTCCGACCCACCGGCGTGCAATTAAAGAGGAAAGCAAAGTTGCCAACCGTGATTGGGTTGACCACCAAGCATGCAGTCTGTTACAGTACATTAATGTTATAGCCAATCTTTTTGTAATGGGAAATTATTTTAATGAACTGCGCTGAAAAATTATTAGAGCCAACAATCTTCTTCAACTTATACACCAAGTCACCATAGAAATCAGGTTCGGAAAGTCCTTGGCGCAAGAGAGATTTAAGTCCAACTTGGAATTTAGAAATCAAATCAAAGTATCGTCTATAAAATTTTGAAAATGTTTTTGCGAAGTTTATGATACTGATAGCCCTGTTTAAGAAGTTTCTGAGTTAACAATTTATTGCGAGTGTTGAAGTCAGTAACATAGCTAGATGCTCTAGCAAAACGAATGAGTTGAGAGATATAGACTCCTTAGGATGTAGAACGAGGAACATCACCATCTAAAAATGGGAAATTGACAATTTCAAAATCAAGGTCGTCACGTTTATCATAAATTTTGGTAGAAACAATATCATTAGAAATTGACAAATGCAAGTCTAAAAATGTGGCTTCGGTATCAGGGGCATTGGCTTTATTAAGTTGGAGCTCTGAAGGGTATATTTGACTAACCATATTTTCAAAATAAACATTATTAATATTTAAAATATCGTCCAAATATCTGGAAGTAGTGTTAAACGCATCAATAACATCAGCCTGCTTATCATCAGAAAGAGACATCATAAAGTCCCTTTCATAACAAAACAGCAATAAATCTGCAACCAGGGGAGCACAATTAGTGCCCATAGGAATCCCAACTACTTGTCTATAGAGCTTGGTGCCAAATCGAATAAAAATGTTGTCCAACAAAAAGGTCAGCGCATCACATACATTTTGACACGACCATGCATGATATTTTTTAGGTTTTTCTGAAGTAAAAAATGCATTTCTGTCACTACATGCAAGGTAAGGAGAGCCTTCTCTCTGGAAGGTTCTTTCAATAAGATCAATAAGTTTATCTTTAATTAAATTATGAGGTAAAGTAGTGTAAAGAGTAGAAAAATCATAAGTAGACAAACTGGTCGCATTGAAATCTCTAGCTTTAAGTTTATCTAAAATTTCACCTGAATTTTTTATCGACCAAAATAGGTTTTTACCGGATCTCTCATATACTTTTTCACAATATTTGATAACATGTTTTTTAACAGCTGTAAGACACGAGGTTAACAATTTATAATGTTCTTTTGTCGTACAAGAACTAGAATTTGCAATAAATCTTGCTTTATAGGGTTTTTTATGGAGTTTAGGTAACCAGTACAGCGTAGGAACTTTGTCTTGATTTTCTTTAGCTTCGACACCAAAATGTAGGGATGTATGACAACCATGTCCATCAACAATCACCCTTTCACTTAAAGAAGGCTGCAGTTTATAGGCATTAGTGTCAACAAGCTCACGCTTAAGAGTATTAATATAATACAATCGTCATACAACTACAACATTGTTAGCAGCTTTATCTGCTGGAACCAAAACATAGTTCATATGAAAATCCTGGATACCTCATTTAAGATGACGAATAGAAGATTTAGGTTTAGGGGGCAAAAGATGTGTATTACGAGAGTAAAATGAAATACGAGTATCAATAATTTTAAAAATGTTAATCTTCTATTTCTTCAAAGCATCAGGTTCAACATTTTCACGTTTGCACCATCGATTACTGAAGTCATTTAAAGAATCAGCGATCTCTCTACGACATTTAGAGAAATCAATATTAGAGGGAAATCTATATTTAGGACCTTTAGAAATGATATTGTGAACTCTAGCGTCAGGAATGACATTTAGATTACCTGTAATAACATGCCCTGCAGAGGGATATAAATAATTTGAATTTTTACAATCTCAGGAGGCAGGAGTATTGGAATCTATATCTAAATCATTTACAATTTTAGAGATAGAGTTGTAGAGATAGAGTTTTTACATTGTCTAATTATCCATCTGTTCGTCTGTCTGGAACCATATCTATCTAATGGTCAGATTTTATGCATGCGAAAATTATTTCAGAGACGTTTTTCGTGTACAAATTTCTTCAGAAGAACAACCCGTTTGTAATATTTGATTACCCTTGTCTTTTTTGATCTGCTGAACATATCAGAGTGTCATTTAGTCGTTTTGCTGAATTTGTACGGTGCCCTGTATACACCAACCCCTTTGTTGGGGTGCACCCTTAAAAAGTGTCACAGCTTAACCCAAAGTGCTTACTTTGATGTCAAATAAACAAAGACATAATCTAAACTTATTTTTCAATTTAGTGCCAAACTGATTCTGTCGAACTCAAGGTTTCATGTCAGTTATAAAGGATCATGGAGATAGTTAATCGCGTGTTTATAATTTTTGCATTATCACTATATAACAAGCCATTCTTTACACATCAATACTTTTATTCTTTTAGAGATATGAATCTGAAAGTTTCAGACAGAACTTGTCTTTGATATTGTAACAATATAACGCTAACACTTTACATGTCTAAGTGTTTTGAAAATATCTTGAATAAATATGTCAAAGAATGTAACTACAATATCAAAAACCTTATTACTTTGAAGGAAATTTTTCATAGAAACGTAAGATTATTTATAATAAATATATGTCACCACGCTCGTTTTCTTGTTTTATGACTTTTTCTTTCTTTTACCTAAAAATATAACATGTATGGCTTGACATAACTGTTTTCACTGATTTTTCAAGTCAATGGGCGAAGACAAACATAGGAAGGGTGTTTGTTTAAACAGCACTAATGCTTGTTTCAGCTAATGTTATACGTCATAGGAAACAAATTATAGTTATGTCGTGATGCTTACTTAGGTGCTAGTCAGTACTGAGCAGTAGGGGTACAGGTTTTGCTCAATAACACAAAACAATAACTGCATAAGGCTCAAATCAGTGACTTCTAGATCTCAAGTTGAGCACACTACCACTGAGCCAATGGGTAAAGCAGGTATGGTAAGCGGGGTTGGTTCTTATCATATAGGCGATTAGTGAATGCTCAGACTAGCATGAACATATGTACAGTCATACCATGTCATCCACAGCTCGCATATACCAGAAAAGTGCGTAACTTAAGGTTCAGACACAAATCCTACTCAGGAAAACTTAAACTAGAGCAAAAGCACACCGGTGTCTTCATGGTACCCATAAGATTAGGTGGCTATTTGGGTTTCATTCAAGCTACAAAAGGAATCATTCGTACGCACAACATCATATTTACGAATGGACTTAAGGAGCGCAGTGAGTTTGTAGAGCATTAGACTGGGGTTTGCTAAATCAAGACTCTCACCTGAGACACAGTGCTATGTCTATGGAAATCATCCCACCATGACTTACTTGTTGATTGGGACGTAAATCTTCAACAAAAGCAAACAAAACAAATGTATGTAAACCAGAGCATTCGCTGATCAGACCTCACAAATACTGATAGGCATAAAACAGAGACTTCACTCACAAGACGATAATCCAGACAGCAAAAACGTAATTTTCTTTGCTTTGCTACAAGAACAGGACTGCATCTGTATCTGTTGACGTTAACAGCAATTTCTTATCTTGAGAAAAACAGACATGAAAAAACACAGACAATACACGTCACTGATTGATACAACGCTGTTCAATGCAGATCTCATAAGCACTGGCGCCGATTAAATGTTGACCTGAAGATGCTTCAACCCTGCATGCCCGCTGAGGCGTATTCTTTGTCCTAAGATTCTGTTTGCTGGGAGCTTTTTTATTTTTATCTACATTTATTTATTAATAGAAGCTTTATTTCGACAATTAAATAAATATTTTTCTCTTCTTTTATATCCCGCATATTGGTTTAGTGACCAGAAACTTTATACTGGACTCAGTAGATCCAGGGATCGCGAGTTTGATCTCTGCCCGGTCCCATACTTTCCTGGAAATTAATCATAAAATAATTTCTACGGCCATTCTCCTCCTTCCTTTGATTCAAGAAGGGTTGCTGTCGGTTACAAGCGAAAATCTGTGCACGAGCTTAGTCAAGCTTGCCAAGGAAAAGTATGGTTAGATGAACTGACTATCCCAACATGACCATAGTTGTTATCTCAGACGTAAAGAATCACAACAAACAAAACCAGAAAAATAAAGACACACCCCATACTAGAATGGCGTACAATGAAAAAGCAGGAAAACAGATGCATTGACCAGACTGCGCGTATTTGCAGGCTTAATTATTAAAACAAGGTTATAGATATCATAAAATTGGAAAAGCATTTTCTAAATTCTACTACAGACACTCAGAGTTAATTGTTAAATACAACATTGGGTTAAAAACTCTTCTGCAACAAGGCATATTAGAACCTATATTTTATGGTGATTTAGTCTATAAATTCAAACGAATTGTTGGAAAACCTAATTTTAGTGATCAATTCAAAAAGATAGTAAAACGTTATATAAGGGTTGGATATAATTTGGATATCATGCGACAGTCTGCATGCCTAGTTTTAAACCCAATCACGGTTTATAGCTATGGTTTCCTCTTTAATTGCACGACGGTGGGTCAGGCCTCAGACTCTATGACGGCTCGGACGTAAAGCTTTAATCGGTGGGTTGGTGCCTGATGCTTATCTGTAGCTGGACCCACCGTGGCTCAACTTGAGGTTTTCTTTAGCTCTGACTATCTGTGAGTCATGAGCCCTTTTCTTTGTTTCATCATGGAGTGTTAATTTGATTAGAGTGTTTTCCATGATTTTAAATTGCATTAGTTAGATGGCCTCCATGCGAGCTGAACATTTCTTGTACTTCAACAACAGCAGAATCTAGGGCGAAGATTTGGTACCAGTAAAATGCATTTAAGCCCCCCGGTGGCCTAGGCTGCTGTCCGTTCTAAGGCGGTGGTTCTGTTGTTGTTGACTTTTTGTTTATTGTTACTCCCATTGTGGGAGTCTGTAATTGTTCTATGTTTTGTTGTACGTTACTTTATGTCCATTCTAGTATTGCAATCATCTTGATGGGGAAGAGAGAGCTGATTGCTTTGCTTAATTTGTCTTCCTGGTGTCTTGTGATGGTTGAGCGGCTCTTCCTCGCGGTGCCACGGGGTTGTCTGCAGTTTGTGATTGTGGTTTTTCCTGATCATACTCACTTACTATTATCAATGCCTTTGCTTGCCCACAAATACTTTATATCTATACTAAGAGCTTATTATTCAAAGTAAAGAAGACGGTTTAAGATCAAGAATTGATACAACCAAGCACCACACCGGATCCGGAGAACCACATGACTAAGCAACAAAAACACAAGAAAACACCACAAACAAGAATCTATCACATCCCAGCAGGCGTCCACAAGGCGCAAGGAACAGACAAGACGGCATACTAACATAAAACATAAATAACAAAGGCAGTGTCTAGGGGGTACGGATCTGTACCTCTAGCCTGTAAGGCTAGGGATATGGATCCGTTACCATAGTCTCCCAGGCTAGGGATACGGATCCGTATCTCTGGTATTTTCCAATATGTCAGGCTAGAGGTATAACCATAATTTCATGAACTGGCTAAATGATCTTTAGCGAACTCTGCATGCGTTACTAAAATTCTCATAATCGAAAGCAAACGACTCTTTTTTTATCAGATTTGAAGTATTATACATTATAGGCGATGTTTTTGCGTTGTGTTAAATTGCCGATCTATTAATCAAAGATTGTTTTTGCACCTTACCGTTTATTAAAAGTAAGTAAAGGTGCAAAGATCAGGAATCGATACAATCAAGTACCACACCTGACCCAGGATACCAATGGGAAAGTGACAAACTCACAGAAGACACCACAAACGAGAGCCAAGAGGTCAGCCCTTTCCCAGCAGGTGACCACAAAGCACATACAAACAGACGCGCACAAAACATAGCAAACACAAGACAGAACAAAAACATAAAAGATCCACAAAAGAAGTACCGCCTTGGAACGGTCAGTAAAATATTTTACTGGAGGGCTTAAACCAGTTTAACGGCGCCAACCTCACCCTTAATTCAGATGTGGATCAAGACACATAGATATTTGGTTTGCATGAAAAACCCCAAACTTATCAATGCATCATCTCCTAAAACATATAAATCAAGGTATAACAAGGAGATAAAGCAAGGATAAGGACTCAACAGTAAATTAAACTGAATACCGGAGCAAAAGAAATCCAACAGGTAAACCCCGGTGGGCCCGACAAACAGCCAAAGCATCAGGCCCCTACCATCTCATCAATAGATAAGTCTTTAAGTCGGAACCATCATGGAGTCTGAAGTCCGACCACTGGCGTGCAATTAAAGAGGAAAGCAAAGTTGCCAACCGTGATTGGGTTGACTACCAAGCATGCAGTCTGTTGCAATACATTAATGTTATAGCCAATCTTTTTATAAAGTTGTCATTTCTTACGATTTTATAAAAATAATTATAGTGATAACTAGAAGATATTTCTGATTTATGTTTCGTAAAATATAACCAGGATCATCAAACTAGCCTGGCTTATTGAAAAATTCGTATCCCTAGCTTGGGAGGCTAGGGGTACCGATCCGAATCCCTAGTCTCACGGGCTAGAGGTACACATGTCGAACTTTAACGGACATCTGCTTTTCCAAGCTGACCGTTTGTCGTGTTCGTATCTTAATCCGTCAGGAGGCACCAATTTCAGATTACCTGTATTAATTTTATCTCTAAGCGGACGACGGAGTAACCATAGCTATGGGCGTTTTATCCACTAGACTGGTTTTCACAGTTTATTGAAATTATTTAGACTACATTAGAATAGTATGCCAAGTAAGGGTTTCTGTTCGTGTGGATGGAACACTGACCAGAATGTGCTTCAGCGGCCTATGCTGAATCTTAAAATGAAACAAACGTCAATTTTATTAATGTAATTTTAATACATTTAATAATAAATTTGATTTACGTCGTAAGAAAAAAAAATCTTTTTCATGCATGCTATTAACCCTTAATGCTCCAATCGCAACAACAGTCGTCTGCTTTTCTCGTCTGCTGAAATGTTTAAGAACCTCTTTGGCAAACAGTGTGGACCCAGATCAGACTGCTCCTGTTCTGGGTCCACGCTGTTTGCTTCTATACTTAATTCGTCAGTAATGTTAGGCAATTATTCGCAGCAGACGACTTCAGCAGACGACATTTTCAAATGCATTTTAAGGGTTAACAGACGCGTAGATAAGTTTACACCACGAGTGCAGTCTGATCATCGATCAGGATATTCAATTTAATTAAGTTTTAGATGAACCTTGTGTGCGTGAACAGTGAAGACCCTGATTAAAAGCTGAATTCTATAGCCTCTTGTTTGTTTGATTTGATTCTTTACGTCCCATCAACAATCTTTCAGTTATATAGGGACGAGTCTTCCTGGGTTGAACCAGTACAAAGCTAGGATAAATGATTCTATAGCCTCTGACCTCGATCTGTGCTGTTCACCTATTCACCATATCTACATTAATTGCTGGTTCCCTGTCTACAGGTGGTCAGTAATGGAAAAACAGGTAACCAGTACCCCCCCCCCCCCAATACCTGGTAATGGGGGGGGGGGGGGTTCTGGTTACCTGTATTTACATTACTGACCACCTGTATACAGGGAACCAGCAATTAATGTAGATATGGTGAATGTCCCACAAAAGGGACGCTAAACCTGTTCAAATTAGTCAAAGATATATTTCTCGTGACGTAGTAACTTATAAATAAAATATCTACAATAGACCATGATATAACGCTGCATTCTGTGGCCTCTTATCCGCGTTTGGATATCTGGTGGTATTACTGAAAGTTTGCTTTTTCTTAAACATTTATTAACTCATGCAGAAGCTTAATCATACATCAAATAGAGAAACCCTGCCTTTGGGATTTGCGACCAAGTAGGCTCAAACAAGCCTGGTTAGCTATAAAGACTAGCTGTAGTATGTGCATGCCATTCACCATCTTGTATTAATTAACGCTGGTCAACAGCTTACAATCGACTGCATCGGCTGATCTCAGACACCGCAGGGCGTACATTATGTCACGTTTCAGCGACCTGATTTAACATGTACCATACCATGATAAAGGACCCTTACCACCAATGCTTATGACAGTCTTGCATAAGATAAGTATATTTATTTGGATGTCGTCTGCTTATTTCGTATGTACTCAAATGACTGCTCCTTAGGGAGTTGTCTGATCAGGACCCACACTGTATGCAATATGGGCCACCGGACTAACTTATCACGGGTGAGCCCAGACCAGACCGCACCTAATGGGGCAATCTGATCTTGGTCCCTAATATCCTCAATAAAGGACACCAGACTTATTTTATCATAGAAGCAAACAAAATGAACCCGGATCAGACTGCTCCTTGTTCGCAATATAATCAACTAGCGTAAAAAGTGCAACGCCAATTTTACAGATGCGACGCGTCAAATATAGCGATTCCTTTGATAACACGCATTTGTAGCGCAATTAAAGATTTTGTTCATTTTGAGGTAAACGCAGACTATGAAAAACAGTGAAGACCCAGAGGAAATATAACACAAGCAGCATTTCATCAGGATCAACACTGTATTCTACGACAAACTCGATCTTCAGAGTAAGAAATATATTATTTTTATGACATCCCTCAATATATGAAATGGACCGTCCGGACTGATTCAAACTTTATGGACCATTCCATTGATCTTAAAAGGTTAAAATCCAACGTTCACATGCTTTATTTATGCTTGTACAAGCTGGTACTGATCGCGCACGCGAAAATGTCCCTCATAAACGCCCATGTTAACGTAAGTGACGTATTCAACGAAGTACTTTGACAGTGAAAACCCAGATGAAATGCCGCATAAGCGGCATTTTATCAGAGTCTGCTCTGTTTTCTATGACAACATCGATCTTCAGAGAAAGAGGTATATTATAAACTGTAATCCCTCAAGATATTCAATGGGACATCCTGACTTTACTGTATGGAATATTGAATTATTTTTAGTAGTTTAAAGCGGTTAAAGATCCAACGTCTACAGGTTTAGTTAATATTTGTAGATATATGTTGGTGCGCTGGCAAATGCCTCTGAAATATAAAATGCTCATGTTGGAACTTATCACACATGCGTTGATGCCCCTGATGAACACCCATGCTAGCGTAGCCAAAGCCAGATATTCAATGCAAAGCTTTTAAAAAAAACCCAGATTAAACACTCCAGTGAAAACCGTGTAGATCCAAATCAATCAAAAGATGTTAATACATGTACCATACGAGAACATTAGCCTGCACACGCAGCATTGGCATTATTTTAAAATGATTAGGTTTTTTATTTAATTATACTTTTTTTCAAAAATATATTCAGATACGCCATCTGTTTGGATTCATTTAAAATTCCGTATTTTGTCGCGCCTGATCTGGGTCCATTTGTTTTGGAAAAATAATCACCAGAAGACACACGCATGCAATAAAAATCCCTCACGCAGCCACACTGTATGGGGTCCTCTGTTAATCTTTGTTTATTGGTAATAAACAATGTATGCCGTACTTTTATAATTTATAAGAAATAGAAATACAGGTAATTACCGATTTTAGCCGTATGGATTTTCCCACTCTTATCAGTTATACCAGTCCATTTTTGAACCAAGGGTTGCATGGTGGTATTTATATTTATATTTATTTAAATTTTAATAGAATATTCTTTATGCGAACAGTGCATACCCTGATCAAATGCAACTTTATAGAATAAATAAATAAATAAATCAGGACTTTAGCATTTAAGAGTGCGTACCAAAAAATAATTTTCTTATTTCTCAACCAGAACATATGTTGTGGGTACTCAAAAGAACCGTCTCACTGAGACTGTTCTTTTGAGCACCCAAAACATATGTTAAAACTGATTGGTAAGATAATATTTACAATTTTACGCTAATTGTTTTTGTTTATTTAAACCTATGTAAATAAATAAATAAATAAATAAATAAATAAGCTTAACTTTCAAAAAGCTAAGTTATAGACACGCGATTGCTATAGTGTATGTGTGGTCAATACCTGTTGTTACCTTGGATACAGTTGCTAAAAATAGATTATACCTCCGTAATCGGTGGGAAGCTTGTGAAAAAGTAGTAGGGGTTGTACCAGGAAAACTTCAAAAGGCTACATCAAATTTTAATTTAATTGTATGAAAAATATACCAATTTGTTCGCAAATGATCTGAGCATAGTGTCCCGTTTGCACAGAGAAAATATATTGAAGACTTTAATAACTATGACAGAATATCTACCAATGAGCAGATCTAAAAAAAGCTTGTTTTACTATATAATTTAATCATTCCTAGGGTTCTATCAAAAACCATCAAAAAGGACGAAGACTTTGCAGAGGGAAATTCATAAAAATTATATCAGAATAATCGTGAGATATTTAGGTAAAACATTTGTTTGCACAGGAATTCTGCTTTTATAATTTCAAAAGATATAGTATAAAAACTAACACCTTCCATTATAATTCCCTAATACCGCTTCAGCGCATCGCAGATACCTGGATGTCCGTTAAAGTCCCGTATGAGATCCGTACCCCTAGACACTCACAATAACAATTGGGATCCGCAAAAGAAGCACCGCCTAAGAACGGCCAGTAAACTCTCGTGTGCAAAGAGTTAGCTATAAACATGAGTTATAGATATCTAACTTCAATGGAGTATACATGAATAAAAAAAATTGTTTGATCTTTTTTATCTGGCCAGGTATCACTTGAACCCATTGATGGGTTGAACTGGCCCCTCCGATCAAAATATAACATGCTATAGAGATGTGTTGATAAACGAGAAGAAGGCTTTTTGTGAACGCTAATGCTTGTACAAAAATTAAGATAACTCTTACTTTTATAAAGCACTCATTTATCCGTCATAAGTCCTGTATCACCTTAATATACGAGAGAATCGTAAAAAGTTTTGTCCATTTAACCATAAAAAGTCATACATGCACGCAATACACTTGCAATATTTATTTCCTCACGGTTCAGTGCATTACCTACATACTGATACCAAATACATGTATTTGCGACATAAAATTGTGATCTAAAATTGAAAGTCATAGGTCTGTAGTTCTACACTTGTTATAAAAATGGTTGGAAAACGTTCGTTGAAAAATGCACAAATACGGCCATATATAAAAGGCCGCAATGCACTGAAAATTTAACCAAACACTATCTACATGTATAATGAAATATGCAAAATTTATGGAGATAATGAAGTTTCCTATAGGATAGTTAGAAACTTAAGTAAGGAAATTTAATAGTGGCATAGACTCTGTTCAAAACGCGCCTCTAGATCTGGCAGACCACCTACAGCAGTGATCCCTAAAACATGTCAAAGGTCAATAACATTTTGGAATCTGATGCTAGCTATACATCCTATGAGATATCTCGTATGACTGGTATTTCGGAAGCATCTACGCGTACGATCCTGAAGAAAAAGCTTGGTCTTACACGTAAAGTTTCTCGATGGATACCTCATACACTCACAAACAAGCAAAAAGCAGCACGTGTGAAGATGGCCAATAAACTATTGAAAATGAATCCTTTTGATCGAAAAAATATCGTAAATATAGTGACTGGAGATGAAACATGGGTTCAATTTTTGATAGATAATAAGATATGGGCCACAAGAAATGCTTGTAGACCAGTTATTGCCAAAAGGACAATCAATGTTAAGAAGGTTATGTTGGCTGCATTTTTGGACATCAATGGGCATATAGTTCAAAGGACTTCTAGCGATAAGGCGTATATTTTCCCTAGTTGACATGATTACAAAACCTAAATTTTGAAATTGCCCTAATGTTTTTAAAATTGGTCTGTTCCGGTAGTAAAATTTACATAGAAAGCATCAAAATAGGTTTCAAAGCGATTCATCATTTACAAAACCGTTAAAACTTGCGCCTTCTACTCCCACCCCTCATTTTACGTCTTTAGACTGGGTGCCGTTTAGACGAGAGTTTTAGTAAATCCTTTGCAGGTTTTCAAAAAGTAAAAGTCCTAAAATATTAAGGATATAAGTACCCTTCATTTTCGAAACTTTGCGGTTATTCTTCTGCGCATGCGTACGAAATATACTTAAAATTGTGACGTTTGTCATTGAAAGATGAAACTGGCGTCTTTCAGTTTGTTTTTAGATGCTTTGCCCCCCTAGACCCAAGATTCCCTTTGGACAATTAAATGTCGCTATACAAATACATAACATATGTAAAGGGCGTCTTGGGTCTAGGGGGGCAAAGGGGTTGTATAAGCGAAAGAAGACATCAAATATCTGACAAAAAATAGACCACTTTGCAAGATGGTCGTTTTTATTGTACATCAACTGTATAAATAGTTTTACTATACATAGCGTGATAGGACGATTGGTTCCCTTGTTTAGCGGTCTAGTTCCCATATATGTTACTGAATAACAAGTACAGTTGATGATCGAAATAAATTCCCATTCAATAAGAAGTATAGTTATTACATGCACTAAGGAAATCCCGTTTTAAATATACAAATTCGGGGGCAATGGTGCATCGACGGCCCGTCTAAATATATTTGTTTAATGTGCCTAGTTTCTCCAGTCGTCATTTTAACAAAATAAAACGAACGTCTCGTTTAAGCCCCAGTTACACTGTCACGATTTTGGACCACGGCAGAGCTACGACTCACCCCGATTTGTCAAATCGGGATGCATCGGCATGATTCTTAGTAGCGCCGTTGCGCCATCGTGATGCACCGGCGTGAATCGTAGTAGTACCGTGGTGATTCTTGAAGAATCTTGGTGATTCGGGAACCTCGAGGACAACGCTACGACGAGTTTAAACGCGTCGGGGTGAATCGTGTTGGATTGTGGGCGTGGCCTAAGTCGTAGCTCTACCGTAGCGGGATCGGGGTCATTCCTAGTGGCATCGTGGTAGTATTCGTCGTCATTCTTGGGCGTTCGGGGTTAATCGGGGTATCATCTGACAACACGATTCACCCCCGACTCATCCAGATTCATCCCGATTCACCAAGAATGCAGTACGACTGTCCTACGGTTATGTCGTGACTCTGCCGTAGAAGCATCGTAGTAGCATCGTAGTAGCACCGTCATGAATCGTAGAGGAGTCGTAGAGATACCGTAGGAACGTCGTGGGACATCGTAGGGATTTCTGAATATTCTGTTTCGACCATCCCGATTTTTCAATATAGGTCTCATCGGGACGAATCGTGATGAGTCGTAGCCAGAATCGGGAATGTGTAACTGGGCTTTAGGGAGATTGCTCGCCTTATCGCTAGAAATTCTTTCTGTTCCTGGGGGGCGAACCGTAACAGGAACATTTTTAAACGTGAAATACTGGGAAAACTGAATAGATGCTTTGAAAAAACGTCGACCAAAGACAGGGCTAAGGGCATGACAATGCTGCATCACACATCTCTAGTATTGTTATTGATTATTTGAAAACGTTAAAAATTGACCGTGCTTCCCCATCCACCCTACTCACCAGATCTGGCACCTGTGGATTTTTTTCCTGTTTCCAAAATTGAAAAAGATTTTGTCTGGAAGAAAATATGGCAGTCGTAATGCAGTGGCCTCAGCTGTTTATCAGTGTCTGAAACGTATCCCTAAAACGGACTACGTTAATGCCTTCCGGAAGTGGTTGAAAAGATTGAACTTATGTGTATCTGACAATGGGGTGTATTTTGAAGGATATTAAAAGAAGTAATGTAAGTTGTGCATTTAGTGTAGTTTTATTGGCCATTGGACAAAATTTTTTACGCTTCTCTCGTAAAGTGAAATCATAAAGTCCGTCCCGGGAACGACTATCGGTATAACGAGATATACTAAGTGTTGACAACTCGAATATGTGATCTTGAGTTGTGGAGCTTTCTTTCTACTAACTGTGCGCCCCTAAATTGTTGAGTATCAGCTAAGCAATTAAGTGTTTAAACGTCTATATATTAGCAATGTATAAATTAAAATAAATGCTTCCATGCAAGTCAATTGTTCGAAGCTTAAAAAATCTGTTACAGTTGTATTTTGCTTTCATGAAATCTACTGGAAATCGAGGTTGTGTTTCTTTACTCGCGTTATTTATATACCTACCCAGGCCCCCAGATAAGACAGCGTAATTGAAAATAAATGCTCATATTTCTCAACCAAAACATATGCTGTGGGTACTCCACAGGCCGTCAACTCAACGGTTCTTTAGAGCACCCAAAACATATGCTTAAACGGGTTAGTATATATCAACACTTCACACTCAAACCTGTTGCTTATCTCGAACTTTGCATACCCATATTGATAAAGGAATTTAAATGTTTGACAGTTACTGATAAGAAATTGTTGAGGATATAGATATAAACAGGGTAATGTATATTATTAAATGTTTAATATCTAAAAATTTCGTACACAACATTGTGTTTTAACAGAATCAGCCGATTTCCTGTCCAAAAGCCCTGCAGTTATTCTATGCCTTGTATGTTGCTATGGTTTACCTAGCTGATACACCCCAAATATGGTCCAGTGATATCACACTCTCTATGGCCCACTTCAAATCGAACTAAGTTCCTACTATAGTTCTTACGTAATAGATGCGCGCGCACGTGTACACCCAAACGGCTAGTTGCAACTTTAGTCGGTTGGTAAGTAAACAAAGTGAATAGCCCTGTATGCCCTACTTCAATTCTTCATCGTAGACAAAAAAGGATGTGTATAAACTACACAACCTACTTAATAATTACGAATATGTGGGAACGCAAATGATGCACAGCTAGGAATTATTTTGTAAAAACAAATCAATTTGAGACTACTGACAGCTCTGGAAACCATCATGACAGATAGATCTAGAGGAGGGAACCAGACAATCTACTAGAGTAACAGTGCTCTGACCCACCGTTGATCTCTAGTAGGTTTCTGACGTCACTATAGTAGCAACTGTCGGTGTTCGAATCAAACTCTAGTTACTATAGTATATCATATATCGAATCATTGTACCTTTCATTTATATTCTAGTGCAATAAGTAAGATGTTGCGTGGTTTTGTTTCTGTACGGTGGATAAACCACTCGCTAAAGCTCGTGGATTATTTCCCATACATGCGCAATAACTGTAGAATAACTGACACTTGTACTTTAAAAAGACTAGGTTTTAACAGTATTATATTGACATCCAAAACTTATAAAGCCTAAATATATCGACTCATACCATTGGCAGCGCACCATCTGGTTGAGCAAGCATCATACCATTTGCTGTTGTAATTAGTGGGCGTACTGTCCTTTTCAACAATGTTACTGTCCTGCCTGCCGAGAGTGACAGCGACGTAGTGTTTTGTTTACAATTGTTAAGTAAGCATAAACTTGTACATTCCACTTGAGCTAGTGCCAATCGATAGATCACTTTTGTATTAATCCTATCCTGCGGATAGGATTAATACACTAGTGATCTATCGATTCTCAGTCCCTGATTACTTTGTACACAAAACACGACATCACTGTCACTCTTGGCTAGCAGGACAGTAATTCATATCACGATCAGTAGCCAACATAAAACTATATACATAGTTATTTTAGGAACACACATGGTATCTTCCGAATATAATCGTTTTAGATGTTCATTTCACAGATACTCCTTTTAACTCAAACAACGGATAAATCAAGCTAAACTCTCTGGACCTCTAATCTTTGGATTAACGAGAGAAGACTCTAGATCAACAAAGTAACTGAGAATGGCGTTCAACAATACTTCACCAAGACCAAGCTTGAAAGGCAAGGTTGCCATAGTAACTGGTGGTTGTAAAGGGATTGGCAGAGGGTGTGTGGATGTGTTTGGTAAGTTTTACCCAATCGACATCTGTCTGCTACGAGACAATAAAAGGTGCTCCTCTGGTAGCCAAAATCCATACAAGTTATCCAAACAAACGTATTCTTAAAACCATGTTGCATTTTGTACAATCATCCCTTAAATCATGAAACCAGTGTTTCGCTATATCTTTTAAATTCCAAAATATCCTTCGAAAAATAACCAAAATCCTGTATCTATTATCTCCTAGCAGGGTTGGCACCTCTTTTGCATTCCTCTAACTAGATCATATTATTAGCAAAATTGACCTTTAATGACAAAATCTGCAGGCTTACTTGCACACGAGAAATGTATTTTATACTATCCCTTGTAGAATTTGGCTCTGATAATTTTTCAGCGCAGTTCATTAAAATAATTTCCCATTATAAAAAGATTGGCTATAACATTAATGTATTGCAACAGACTGCATGCTTGGTGGTCAACCCAATCACGGTTGGCAAGTTTGCTTTCCTCTTTAATTGCACGCCGGTGGATCTTACTTCAGACTCTATGATGGTTCCGACTTAAAGACTTATCTATTGATGAGATGGTAGGGGCCTGATGCTTTGGCTGTTTGTCGGGCCCACCGGGGTTTACCTGTTGGATTTCTTCTGCTCCGGTATTAGTTTAATTTACTGTTGAGTCCTTATCTTTGCTTTATCTCCGTGTTATAACTTGATACATATGTTTTAGGAGATGATGCATTGATAAGTCAGGGTCTTTCAAGCAAACAAATATCTATGTGTCTTGATCCACATCTGAATTAAGGGTGAGGTTGGCGCCATTGAGCTGGTTTCGGCCCTCCAGTAAAATATTTTACTGACCATTCCAAGGCGGTACTTCTTATGTGGATCTTTTATGGGGTTTTTTCTGTCTTGCGTTTGCTATGTCTTTTTGCGCGTCTGTTTATATGTGCTTTGTGGTCACCTGCTGGGAAAGGGCTGACCTCTTGGCTCTCGTTTGTGGTGTCTAACTGTGAATTTGTCACTTTCCCATGGGTAGCCTGGGTCAGCTGTGGTACTTGATTGTATCGATTCATGATCTTTAAGCCCTTACTTACTTTTACAAATATCATAGCTTCTTCTAAGATTTATGATAAACGGGATGATCTTAATTTTGAAATAGTAAATATCCCATTTCTTGATGGAGATGTTCCTCAATCCCCTTCCTATGGTGTATATATTTCACAGTTTATTCGTTTTTGCAAGAGTGTGCTCTAATGTTGATGAATTCAACAACAGAAACCTATTTTTAACTGCTAAGTTATTAAGATAAGGTTATAGATATAATAAAATTTGAAAAGCATTTTCTAAATTCTACCAGAGGCACTCCGAATTAATAGTTAAATACATTATTGGGTTAAAACCTCTTCTGCAACAGGGCTGACAGAACCTATATTTTATGTTGATTTAGTTAATACATGTAAATTCAAAATAATTGTTGGAAACTCTAATTTTAGTGATCAATTCAAAAAGATTATCGAACATTATATAAAGGTTGGATATAACTTTGTAGCATGCTTGGTTTTAAACCCAATCACAGTTAATAGCTATGGTTTCCTCTTCAATTTCACGACGGTGGGTCAGGCCTCAGACTCTATGATGGCTCTGACGTAAACCTTTAATCGGTGGGTTGATGTCTGATGCTTATCTGTAGCTGGACCCACAATGGCTCACCGTGAGGTTTTCTTGAGCTCTGACTATATGTGAGTCGTGAGTCCGTTTCTTTGTTTCATTATTGTGTGTTAATTGGATTAGAGTGTTTCTCCGTGATGATACTATGCAATAGTTAGAAGGCCTCCATGCGAGCTGAACAGTTTTTGTACTTCAGCAACAGCAGAATGGGTACCAGTAAAATGCATTTAAGCCCCCCTCAGGTGGCTAAGGCTGCTCTCCCTTCTAAGGCGGTGGTTCTGTTGTTGTTGATTCGTTGTTTATTGTTCCTCCAATTGTGGTAGTCTGAAATTGTTCTATGTTTTGTTGTACATTACTTTATGTCCATTCTAGTTTAGCAATCATCTTAATGGGAAGAGAGAGCTGGTTGGTTTGCTTGGTTTGTTTTTCTGTTATGTGGCTCTTCCTGACGGTGCCATGGTTTTGTCTGCAGTTTGTGATAATGGTATTTCCTGATCATACTCACTTACTGTTTTATGTTATTTTTGAGAAGGATGTCCAATCTGTAAAACAAGTTAAAGCTGATTACAGTCTGCTGGCTGTATCATTATTATAGTCGAGGTACCCAGTACGGTCAAATCAGTTCCAATCAGTTCCAGTGCATGAGGGCTCGAACCCAAAGCTGGATATCTAGCAATGCTGGATATTATGTAGGTACTCTAAAAAAATTAAACATATGCAATAAGTAACATTAGCCAGAAGAACAACTTACACGAGGTGCAACGTTTTGTGTTTAGAAGTCATCTTGTTTAGATATTTTAACCTGCTATTTGTTTGCAGTATATTGTACTATAAACAAAAAGTGCAGGATGTATACACTGTCCTTTGCTATGTTATGCTGCAGACGTAATCTTGATAAAATGCAATTTTCCAGGCATCGCTCATGTTCGAGCCATTATTTCTACATGTGGTCAGATTTCTACAAAATCTACATATCCTGACACTATGCCATATACATAAACAGTCATTCAAACACCTTTTATATATAAAAATCTAAAAGTATTGACCACTAAGCCTGCAGAAGAAAGGTTAATATGACCCAAAAAGCATTGAATACTTGTTGTCTTTGTCAAAAAAATCAAATTTTGTAGTATCAAAAAGTAAGTGAGTATGATCAGGAAATACCACACTCATACACTGCAGACCAACCTAAGACAGCGTGGGGAGGAGCCAAAAACACATACAGCAACAAGACATCCGTAAGACAAAAAAGCAAAGCAACAATATCTCTTCTTCTTCAAGGTGATTGCAAAAATAGTAAGTGAGTATGATCAGGAATTACCACAATCACAAACTGCAGACAACCCCGTGGCACTGTGAGGAAGAGCCGCTCAACCATCACGAGACACCAGGGAGACAAATTAAGCAAAGCAATCAGCTCTCTTTTCCCCATCAAGATGATTGCAATACTAAAATGGACATAAAGTAACGTACAACAAAACATAGAACAAATACAAACTCCCACAATAGGAGTAACAATAAACAAAAAGTCAACAACAACAGAACCACCGCCTTAGAACGGACAGCAGCCGAAGCCACCAAGGGGCTTAAATGCATTTTACTGGTACCAAATCTTCGCCCTAGATTCTGCTGTTGTTGAAGTACAATAACTGGAAAGGACACAAAATGATGCATACCAAAACAAAGACAGAACAATTTCACTTTATGTACATACTTGAGCGGGTAAATGAGATTCTGGGCCTTATCAAAAACTAATGTGATCCTGCGTATCCACTCAGTCTTGTGAAATTGACCACTGTTCACGCATGTTAACATTGAAATTGATAAAGGTTGGCACCAACAATTAACCATATACAAGCAGTGTTGTGCTTTTGGGCATATTCGTTTTACTTTTTGAGTACCAGAGCCATATTACTTAGCGAAAACATGTGCAAACAAAATAGATTCATATCAGATTTGTCCTCTCAGAGCAGTCGGTTCAGGGACTAATTTTGTGACTGTTTTAAAGCTGCATAGTCTGTAACTTTTGATATTTTTCGAAATTTTTTATTTTCTTTTTAAATCATTTGTAAAAGTAGAATTAAGTTATGTTTTCACAATAAATCTGTTCACTATAGCTGAAAACTGCACGGAAAAGTGAATTATCTTATAAAACAGGTGTGTTTTTCTCTTGTTGGTAATTATTTGCGTCCCTCCAATAATTATAGACAGTTGATTTTAACATAAATGCTGTTGTTTTGATACTGATAATTTGTTAAGATTTACGAAATCGGTAAAATGAATGCCTGAATTTTAGTTTTTTTACTGTGTTCTTGGAAAATAGAAACATTAATTCTAAAATTAAAAGATCAAAAGTTACAGACTATGCAGCTTTAACATGTAAGTTATTGGTAGCTAGGATGAAATATTTCAGATCATCAGCTCGAAGTTTCCATTTTAGAAATGCAGCATAAAAGTGGGTTAACTTAGTGCATTTTTAATACATATCTTTGTTTCATTTTAATCATATAATTTCAGTGGAGGATGGAGGTAAAGTCGTGGTCTTTGATATAGAAGGTAAGTGTTCTTGTTATGAGTATTTGTCTGTTTGATGTATTCAATCTATGTCCATTTCTTGGAATTGCCTGGGCAAATTGCGTTTAAGAAGCTGGTACAGTAAAACCTGTGTAAAACGGCAACTCATAAAAGACAAAACAAAGATCTTCATGACAAAGGACTTCAAACTCTATGACAGTTCAGACTTAAAGACTTATCAATTGATGATATAATAGGGGACTGATGCTTTGGCTGTTTGTCAGGCCCACCGGGGATTACTTGTATGATTTCTTTTGCTCAGGTATTCAGTTTTATTTACTGTTGAGTCCTTATCTTTGCTTTATCTCCTTTTTATATGTTGATTTATATGATATCGGCGATGATGCATTTATAAGTCTTTCATTCAAACCAAATATCTATGTGTCTTGATCCTCATCTGAATAAAGGGTGAGATTTGCGCGCGGCGAAACCTGTTTAAGCCTCCAGTAAAATACTTTTACTGACAGTTTCAAGGTGGTACTTCTTTTCTGGATCGTTTGTGTTATTTTTGTCTTGTGTTTGTCATGCATTCGCGTCTGTTCATTGCTGCCTTGTGGTAACCTGAAGGGGAAGGGCTGACCTCTTGGCTCTTGTTTGTGATGTTTAGTGTGATTTGTTACTTTCCCATGGTTACCTGGGACAGGTGTGGTACTTGATTGAATCGATTCATGATTCTTTCTGTCATTCTAACTTTTATATTGTGTGACTGTACCACAAAAGTTAAAAATGCTAGTGTTCATATTAAATAGACCAGGGTCTGTGATAATGTTTGTTAGTTTTACATTGTCTAACTGTAGCTCATATGGTAAGACTGCCATTGTTTCAGATAAAATGGACCAGGCTTTAGAATGCTAATGTTTCAAATGGAATAGACAAGGCGTATTGTATTTGTTTTGTGTTGTTTTCGTTTAGTTGTTTTATCTTGATCAATGGTAGCTCAAATGTTCAGAATGTTATTGCTCTAAATGAAAAAGACCAGGCTGGGTATATATGTCTTTGGGTTTTATCATGTCCAACTGTAGCTCAATTAGTCTGAATACTAGTGTTTTCAGATAGTATAGACTAAGCCAGGATGCCTATGATTTTTGGCTCTATCATATCAAACTGTAGCTAAAATGTCGATAATGCTAGTGTTTCACTTAGAAAAGACTAGGTTGAGTGAATATGATTTTTAGTTATAACATGTCCAAATGTAGTTCAACTGTTCAGACTGTTAGTGTAATAAATGATATATAGACAAGGCTGAGTATATATGGTTTTTTTTGTTATTTTGGTTTTACCTTGTCCAACTTTAGCTCAAATATTCTGAATGCTATTGTTTCAAATGAAATAGACCAGGCTTTGTGCATATGTTTTTCTTTTGTTTTATCATGTCAAACTGTAGCTGAGGTATTAAGAACTATGCGTTTAAGATTGAATAGAATAGAATAGAGTGCATATGATTATTTGGATTCTTTTATTCAACTGTAGCTCAATGGTTAAGAATGCTAGTGTTTTAAATTATATAGACCAGGCTAGGTTCAAATGACCTTTGGTTGTATCTTTTTCAACTGCAGTTCAAAGGTTTGGACTGGCAGTATTTCAGACGAAATATGCCAGCATGTTAGCTTATAAAAGAGTGAGTATAGTCAGGACATACCATAATCACACACTGCAGACTAACTTACAGCACCACGAGAAAGACCCACAGAACACCAACCACAACAAGATACCAGGAAGACAGTAAAGCAAAGCACCGGCTTTCTCTTCCCAATCATATTTGTTAGTTTTATCTTGTCAACCAGTAGCTCTTATGTTAAGCCAGTGTTTAAGATGAAATAGAACAGGCTTTTTTGCTTATGTGTTTTGGTTTTAACTTTACCTACAGTTTGTAAAATGCTAAGGATGTCAGTGTTTCAGCTGAAGCACTGACATCCTTAGCATTTTACCTACAGTTGGTATCAGCTGAAACACTGACGTCCTTAGCATTTTACCTACTGCCTTTAACATAGTTGATTAGGACATATTACTTAGAAAGATATGACGTAAAGGGACATGATTTAGAAAATAGAGAAATACAGCATCGACTCAAATAAGAAAGCAGCATCTGTGTTTAATCTAAACAGTACTGACCAGGCTGCATGTATATGGTTGTTAGTTTTATCTTATCCAACTGTAACTAGTATGTTAAGACTGCCAGTGTTTCAGATGAAGTGGACCAGCATGGAGTATATGGTTGTTAGTTTTATCTTATCCAACTGTAACTAGTATATTGAGACTGCCAGTGTTTCAGATGAAGTGGACCAGCATGGAGTATATGGTTGTTAGTTTTATCTTATCCAACTGTAACTAGTATATTGAGACTGCCAGTGTTTCAGATGAAGTGGACCAGCATGGAGTATATGGTTGGTAGTTTTATCTTATCCAACTGTAACTAGTATATTGAGACTGCCAGTGTTTCAGATGAAGTGGACCAGCATGGAGTATATGGTTGGTAGTTTTATCTTATCCAACTGTAACTAGTATGTTGAGACTGCCAGTGTTTCAGATGAAGTGGACCAGCATGGAGTATATGGTTGTTAGTTTTATCTTATCCAACTGTAACTAGTATGTTGAGACTGCCAGTGTCTCAGATGAAGTGGACCAGCATGGAGTATATGGTTGGTAGTTTTATCTTGTCCAACTGTAACTAGTATGTTGAGACTGCCAGTGTTTCAGATGAAGTGGACCAGCATGGAGTATATGGTTGTTAGTTTTATCTTATCAAACTGTAACTAGTATATTGAGACTGCCAGTGTTTCAGATGAAGTGGACCAGCATGGATGTATATGTTTGTTAATTTTATCTTGTCCAACTGTAACTAGTATGTTGAGACTGCCAGTGTTTCAGATGAAGTGGACCAGCATGGAGTATATGGTTGTTAGTTTTATCTTATCCAACTGTAACTAGTATATTGAGACTGCCATTGTTTCAGATGAAGTGGACCAGCATGGAGTATATGGTTGGTAGTTTTATCTTATCCAACTGTAACTAGTATGTTGAGACTGCCAGTGTTTCAGATGAAGTGGACCAACATGGAGTATATGGTTGTTAGTTTTATCTTATCCAACTGTAACTTGTATGTTGAGACTGCCAGTGTTTCAGATGAAGTGGACCAGCATGGAGTATATGGTTGGTAGTTTTATCTTATCCATTTGTAACTAGTATGTTGAGACTGCCAGTGTTTCAGATGAAGTGGACCAGCATGGAGTATATGGTTGGTAGTTTTATCTTATCCATTTGTAACTAGTATATTGAGACTGCCAGTGTTTCAGATGAAGTGGACCAGCATGGAGTATATGGTTGTTAGTTTTATCTTATCCATTTGTAACTAGTATATTTAGACTGCCAGTGTTTCAGATGAAGTGGACCAGCATGGAGTATATGGTTGGTAGTTTTATCTTATCCAACTGTAACTAGTATATTGAGACTGCCAGTGTTTCAGATGAAGTGGACCAGCATGGAGTATATGGTTGTTAGTTTTATCTTATCCGTTTGTAACTAGTATATTGAGACTGCCAGTGTTTCAGATGAAGTGGACCAGCATGGAGTATATGGTTGTTAGTTTTATCTTATCCAACTGTAACTAGTATATTGAGACTGCCAGTGTTTCAGATGAAGTGGACCAGCATGGAGTATATGGTTGGTAGTTTGATCTTATCCAACTGTAACTAGTATGTTGAGACTGCCAGTGTTTCAGATGAAGTGGACCAGCATGGAGTATATGGTTGTTAGTTTTATCTTATCCAACTGTAACTAGTATATTGAGACTGCCAGTGTTTCAGGTGAAGTGGACCAGCATGGAGTATATGGTTGGTAGTTTTATCTTATCCAACTGTAACTAGTATATTGAGACTGCCAGTGTTTCAGGTGAAGTGGACCAGCATGGAGTATATGGTTGTTAGTTTTATCTTATCCAACTGTAACTAGTATATTGAGACTGCCAGTGTTTCAGATGAAGCGGACCAGCATGGAGTATATGGTTGTTAGTTTTATCTTATCCAACTGTAACTAGTATGTTGAGACTGCCAGTGTTTCAGATGAAGTGGACCAGCATGGAGTATATGGTTGGTAGTTTTATCTTATCCATTTGTAACTAGTATGTTGAGACTGCCAGTGTTTCAGATGAAGTGGACCAGCATGGAGTATATGGTTGGTAGTTTTATCTTATCCATTTGTAACTAGTATATTGAGACTGCCAGTGTTTCAGATGAAGTGGACCAGCATGGAGTATATGGTTGTTAGTTTTATCTTATCCATTTGTAACTAGTATATTGAGAATGCCAGTGTTTCAGATGAAGTGGACTAGCATGGAGTATATGGTTGGTAGTTTTATCTTATCCATTTGTAACTAGTATATTGAGACTGCCAGTGTTTCAGATGAAGTGGACCAGCATGGAGTATATGGTTGTTAGTTTTATCTTATCCAACTGTAACTAGTATATTGAGACTGCCAGTGTTTCAGATGAAGTGGACCAGCATGGAGTATATGGTTGTTAGTTTTATCTTATCCAACTGTAACTAGTATATTGAGACTGCCAGTGTTTCAGATGAAGTGGACCAGCATGGAGTATATGGTTGGTAGTTTTATCTTATCCAACTGTAACTAGTACATTGAGACTGCCAGTGTTTCAGATGAAGTGGACCAGCATGGAGTATATGGTTGTTAGTTTTATCTTATCCAACTGTAACTAGTATGTTGAGACTGCCAGTGTTTCAGATGAAGTGGACCAGCATGGAGTATATGGTTGTTAGTTTTATCTTATCCATTTGTAACTAGTATGTTGAGACTGCCAGTGTTTCAGATGAAGTGGACCAGCATGGAGTATATGGTTGGTAGTTATATCTTATCCATTTGTAACTAGTATATTGAGACTGCCAGTGTTTCAGATGAAGTGGACCAGCATGGAGTATATGGTTGGTAGTTTTATCTTATCCAACTGTAACTAGTATATTGAGACTGCCAGTGTTTCAGATGAAGTGGACCAGCATGGAGTATATGGTTGGTAGTTTTATCTTATCCAACTGTAACTAGTATATTGAGACTGCCAGTGTTTCAGATGAAGTGGACCAGCATGGAGTATATGGTTGTTAGTTTTATCTTATCCAACTGTAACTAGTATATTGAGACTGCCAGTGTTTCAGATGAAGTGGACCAGCATGGAGTATATGGTTGTTAGTTTTATCTTATCCAACTGTAACTAGTATATTGAGACTGCCAGTGTTTCAGATGAAGTGGACCAGCATGGAGTATATGGTTGGTAGTTTTATCTTATCCAACTGTAACTAGTATGTTGAGACTGCCAGTGTTTCAGATGAAGTGGACCAGCATGGAGTATATGGTTGTTAGTTTTATCTTATCCAACTGTAACTAGTATGTTGAGACTGCCAGTGTTTCAGATGAAGTGGACCAGCATGGAGTATATGGTTGGTAGTTTTATCTTATCCAACTGTAACTAGTATGTTGAGACTGCCAGTGTTTCAGATGAAGTGGACCAGCATGGAGTATATGGTTGTTAGTTTTATCTTATCCAACTGTAACTAGTATGTTGAGACTGCCAGTGTTTCAGATGAAGTGGACCAGCATGGAGTATATGGTTGTTAGTTTTATCTTATCCAACTGTAACTTGTATGTTGAGACTGCCAGTCTTTCAGATGAAGTGGACCAGCATGGAGTATATGGTTGTTAGTTTTATCTTATCCAACTGTTACTAGTATGTTGAGACTGCCAGTGTTTCAGATGAAGTGGACCAGCATGGAGTATATGGTTGGTAGTTTTATCTTATCCATTTGTAACTAGTATGTTGAGACTGCCAGTGTCTCAGATGAAGTGGACCAGCATGGAGTATATGGTTGTTAGTTTTATCTTATCCAACTGTAACTAGTATATTGAGACTGCCAGTGTTTCAGATGAAGTGGACCAGCATGGAGTATATGGTTGGTAGTTTTATCTTATCCAACTGTAACTAGTATGTTGAGACTGCCAGTGTTTCAGATGAAGTGGACCAGCATGGAGTATATGGTTGGTAGTTTTATCTTATCCAACTGTAACTAGTATATTGAGACTGCCAGTGTTTCAGATGAAGTGGACCAGCATGGAGTATATGGTTGGTAGTTTTATCTTATCCAACTGTAACTAGTATATTGAGACTGCCAGTGTTTCAGATAAAGTGGACCAGCATGGAGTATATGGTTGTTAGTTTTATCTTATCCAACTGTAACAAGTATGTTGAGACTGCCAGTGTTTCAGATGAAGTGGACCAGCATGGAGTATATGGTTGTTAGTTTTATCTTATCCAACTGTAACTAGTATATTGAGACTGCCAGTGTTTCAGATGAAGTGGACCAGCATGGAGTATATGGTTGTTAGTTTTATCTTATCCAACTGTAACTAGTATATTGAGACTGCCAGTGTTTCAGATGAAGTGGACCAGCATGGAGTATATGGTTGTTAGTTTTATCTTATCCAACTGTAACTAGTATGTTGAGACTGCCAGTGTTTCAGATGAAGTGGACCAGCATGGAGTATATGGTTGTTAGTTTTATCTTATCCAACTGTAACTAGTATGTTGAGACTGCCAGTGTTTCAGATGAAGTGGACCAGCATGGAGTATATGGTTGTTAGTTTTATCTTATCCAACTGTAACTAGTATGTTGAGACTGCCAGTGTTTCAGATGAAGTGGACCAGCATGGAGTATATGGTTGTTAGTTTTATCTTATCCAACTGTAACTAGTATGTTGAGACTGCCAGTGTTTCAGATAAAGTGGACCAGCATGGAGTATATGGTTGTTAGTTTTATCTTATCCAACTGTAACTAGTATGTTGAGACTGCCAGTGTTTCAGATGAAGTGGACCAGCATGGAGTATATGGTTGGTAGTTTTATCTTATCCATTTGTAACTAGTATGTTGAGACTGCCAGTGTCTCAGATGAAGTGGACCAGCATGGAGTATATGGTTGTTAGTTTTATCTTATCCAACTGTAACTAGTATATTGAGACTGCCAGTGTTTCAGATGAAGTGGACCAGCATGGAGTATATGGTTGGTAGTTTTATCTTATCCAACTGTAACTAGTATGTTGAGACTGCCAGTGTTTCAGATGAAGTGGACCAGCATGGAGTATATGGTTGGTAGTTTTATCTTATCCAACTGTAACTAGTATATTGAGACTGCCAGTGTTTCAGATGAAGTGGACCAGCATGGAGTATATGGTTGGTAGTTTTATCTTATCCAACTGTAACTAGTATGTTGAGACTGCCAGTGTTTCAGATAAAGTGGACCAGCATGGAGTATATGGTTGTTAGTTTTATCTTATCCAACTGTAACTAGTATGTTGAGACTGCCAGTGTTTCAGATGAAGTGGACCAGCATGGAGTATATGGTTGGTAGTTTTATCTTATCCAACTGTAACTAGTATATTGAGACTGCCAGTGTTTCAGATGAAGTGGACCAGCATGGAGTATATGGTTGTTAGTTTTATCTTATCCAACTGTAACTAGTATGTTGAGACTGCCAGTGTTTCAGATAAAGTGGACCAGCATGGAGTATATGGTTGTTAGTTTTATCTTATCCAACTGTAACTAGTATGTTGAGACTGCCAGTGTTTCAGATGAAGTGGACCAGCATGGAGTATATGGTTGGTAGTTTTATCTTATCCATTTGTAACTAGTATGTTGAGACTGCCAGTGTCTCAGATGAAGTGGACCAGCATGGAGTATATGGTTGTTAGTTTTATCTTATCCAACTGTAACTAGTATATTGAGACTGCCAGTGTTTCAGATGAAGTGGACCAGCATGGAGTATATGGTTGGTAGTTTTATCTTATCCAACTGTAACTAGTATGTTGAGACTGCCAGTGTTTCAGATGAAGTGGACCAGCATGGAGTATATGGTTGGTAGTTTTATCTTATCCAACTGTAACTAGTATATTGAGACTGCCAGTGTTTCAGATGAAGTGGACCAGCATGGAGTATATGGTTGTTAGTTTTATCTTATCCAACTGTAACTAGTATATTGAGACTGCCAGTGTTTCAGATGAAGTGGACCAGCATGGAGTATATGGTTGTTAGTTTTATCTTATCCAACTGTAACTAGTATATTGAGACTGCCAGTGTTTCAGATGAAGTGGACCAGCATGGAGTATATGGTTGTTAGTTTTATCTTATCCAACTGTAACTAGTATATTGAGACTGCCAGTGTTTCAGATGAAGTGGACCAGCATGGAGTATATGGTTGTTAGTTTTATCTTATCCAACTGCAACTAGTATATTGAGACTGCCAGTGTTTCAGATGAAGTGGACCAGCATGGAGTATATGGTTGGTAGTTTAATCTTATCCAACTGTAACTAGTATATTGAGACTGCCAGTGTTTCAGATGAAGTGGACCAGCATGGAGTATATGGTTGGTAGTTTAATCTTATCCAACTGTAACTAGTATATTGAGACTGCCAGTGTTTCAGATGAAGTGGACCAGCATGGAGTATATGGTTGTTAGTTTTATCTTATCCAACTGTAACTAGTATATTGAGACTGCCAGTGTTTCAGATGAAGTGGACCAGCATGGAGTATATGGTTGTTAGTTTTATCTTATCCATTTGTAACTAGTATATTGAGACTGCCAGTGTTTCAGATGAAGTGGACCAGCATGGAGTATATGGTTGTTAGTTTTATCTTATCCAACTGTAACTAGTATATTGAGGCTGCCAGTGTTTCAGATGAAGTGGACCAGGATGGAGTATATGGTTGGTAGTTTTATCTTATCCAACTGTAACTAGTATGTTGAGACTGCCAGTGTTTCAGATGAAGTGGACCAGCATGGAGTATATGGTTGTTAGTTTTATCTTATCCTTTTGTAACTAGTATATTGAGACTGCCAGTGTTTCAGATGAAGTGGACCAGCATGGAGTATATGGTTGGTAGTTTTATCTTATCCATTTGTAACTAGTATATTGAGACTGCCAGTGTTTCAGATGAAGTGGACCAGCATGGAGTATATGGTTGGTAGTTTTATCTTATCCATTTGTAACTAGTATATTGAGACTGCCAGTGTTTCAGATGAAGTGGACCAGCATGGAGTATATGGTTGTTAGTTTTATCTTATCCATTTGTAACTAGTATATTGAGACTGCCAGTGTTTCAGATGAAGTGGACCAGCATGGAGTATATGGTTGTTAGTTTTATCTTATCCAACTGTAACTAGTATATTGAGGCTGCCAGTGTTTCAGATGAAGTGGACCAGCATGGAGTATATGGTTGGTAGTTTTATCTTATCCAACTGTAACTAGTATGTTGAGACTGCCAGTGTTTCAGATGAAGTGGACCAGCATGGAGTATATGGTTGTTAGTTTTATCTTATCCTTTTGTAACTAGTATATTGAGACTGCCAGTGTTTCAGATGAAGTGGACCAGCATGGAGTATATGGTTGGTAGTTTTATCTTATCCATTTGTAACTAGTATATTGAGACTGCCAGTGTTTCAGATGAAGTGGACCAGCATGGAGTATATGGTTGGTAGTTTTATCTTATCCATTTGTAACTAGTATATTGAGACTGCCAGTGTTTCAGATGAAGTGGACCAGCATGGAGTATATGGTTGTTAGTTTTATCTTATCCAACTGTAACTAGTATATTGAGACTGCCAGTGTTTCAGATGAAGTGGACCAGCATGGAGTATATGGTTGTTAGTTTTATCTTATCCAACTGTAACTAGTATATTGAGACTGCCAGTGTTTCAGATGAAGTGGACCAGCATGGAGTATATGGTTGTTAGTTTTATCTTATTCAACTGTAACTAGTATGTTGAGACTGCCAGTGTTTCAGTTGAAGTGGACCAGCATGGAGTATATGGTTGTTAGTTTTATCTTATCCAACTGTAACTAGTATGTTGAGACTGCCAGTGTTTCAGATGAAGTGGACCAGCATGGAGTATATGGTTGGTAGTTTTATCTTATCCATTTGTAACTAGTATGTTGAGACTGCCAGTGTTTCAGATGAAGTGGACCAGCATGGAGTATATGGTTGGTAGTTTTATCTTATCCATTTGTAACTAGTATATTGAGACTGCCAGTGTTTCAGATGAAGTGGACCAGCATGGAGTATATGGTTGTTAGTTTTATCTTATCCATTTGTAACTAGTATATTGAGAATGCCAGTGTTTCAGATGAAGTGGACTAGCATGGAGTATATGGTTGGTAGTTTTATCTTATCCATTTGTAACTAGTATATTGAGACTGCCAGTGTTTCAGATGAAGTGGACCAGCATGGAGTATATGGTTGTTAGTTTTATCTTATCCAACTGTAACTAGTATATTGAGACTGCCAGTGTTTCAGATGAAGTGGACCAGCATGGAGTATATGGTTGTTAGTTTTATCTTATCCAACTGTAACTAGTATATTGAGACTGCCAGTGTTTCAGATGAAGTGGACCAGCATGGAGTATATGGTTGGTAGTTTTATCTTATCCAACTGTAACTAGTACATTGAGACTGCCAGTGTTTCAGATGAAGTGGACCAGCATGGAGTATATGGTTGTTAGTTTTATCTTATCCAACTGTAACTAGTATGTTGAGACTGCCAGTGTTTCAGATGAAGTGGACCAGCATGGAGTATATGGTTGTTAGTTTTATCTTATCCATTTGTAACTAGTATGTTGAGACTGCCAGTGTTTCAGATGAAGTGGACCAGCATGGAGTATATGGTTGGTAGTTATATCTTATCCATTTGTAACTAGTATATTGAGACTGCCAGTGTTTCAGATGAAGTGGACCAGCATGGAGTATATGGTTGGTAGTTTTATCTTATCCAACTGTAACTAGTATATTGAGACTGCCAGTGTTTCAGATGAAGTGGACCAGCATGGAGTATATGGTTGGTAGTTTTATCTTATCCAACTGTAACTAGTATATTGAGACTGCCAGTGTTTCAGATGAAGTGGACCAGCATGGAGTATATGGTTGTTAGTTTTATCTTATCCAACTGTAACTAGTATATTGAGACTGCCAGTGTTTCAGATGAAGTGGACCAGCATGGAGTATATGGTTGTTAGTTTTATCTTATCCAACTGTAACTAGTATATTGAGACTGCCAGTGTTTCAGATGAAGTGGACCAGCATGGAGTATATGGTTGGTAGTTTTATCTTATCCAACTGTAACTAGTATGTTGAGACTGCCAGTGTTTCAGATGAAGTGGACCAGCATGGAGTATATGGTTGTTAGTTTTATCTTATCCAACTGTAACTAGTATGTTGAGACTGCCAGTGTTTCAGATGAAGTGGACCAGCATGGAGTATATGGTTGGTAGTTTTATCTTATCCAACTGTAACTAGTATGTTGAGACTGCCAGTGTTTCAGATGAAGTGGACCAGCATGGAGTATATGGTTGTTAGTTTTATCTTATCCAACTGTAACTAGTATGTTGAGACTGCCAGTGTTTCAGATGAAGTGGACCAGCATGGAGTATATGGTTGTTAGTTTTATCTTATCCAACTGTAACTTGTATGTTGAGACTGCCAGTCTTTCAGATGAAGTGGACCAGCATGGAGTATATGGTTGTTAGTTTTATCTTATCCAACTGTTACTAGTATGTTGAGACTGCCAGTGTTTCAGATGAAGTGGACCAGCATGGAGTATATGGTTGGTAGTTTTATCTTATCCATTTGTAACTAGTATGTTGAGACTGCCAGTGTCTCAGATGAAGTGGACCAGCATGGAGTATATGGTTGTTAGTTTTATCTTATCCAACTGTAACTAGTATATTGAGACTGCCAGTGTTTCAGATGAAGTGGACCAGCATGGAGTATATGGTTGGTAGTTTTATCTTATCCAACTGTAACTAGTATGTTGAGACTGCCAGTGTTTCAGATGAAGTGGACCAGCATGGAGTATATGGTTGGTAGTTTTATCTTATCCAACTATAACTAGTATATTGAGACTGCCAGTGTTTCAGATGAAGTGGACCAGCATGGAGTATATGGTTGGTAGTTTTATCTTATCCAACTGTAACTAGTATATTGAGACTGCCAGTGTTTCAGATAAAGTGGACCAGCATGGAGTATATGGTTGTTAGTTTTATCTTATCCAACTGTAACAAGTATGTTGAGACTGCCAGTGTTTCAGATGAAGTGGACCAGCATGGAGTATATGGTTGTTAGTTTTATCTTATCCAACTGTAACTAGTATATTGAGACTGCCAGTGTTTCAGATGAAGTGGACCAGCATGGAGTATATGGTTGTTAGTTTTATCTTATCCAACTGTAACTAGTATATTGAGACTGCCAGTGTTTCAGATGAAGTGGACCAGCATGGAGTATATGGTTGTTAGTTTTATCTTATCCAACTGTAACTAGTATGTTGAGACTGCCAGTGTTTCAGATGAAGTGGACCAGCATGGAGTATATGGTTGTTAGTTTTATCTTATCCAACTGTAACTAGTATGTTGAGACTGCCAGTGTTTCAGATGAAGTGGACCAGCATGGAGTATATGGTTGTTAGTTTTATCTTATCCAACTGTAACTAGTATGTTGAGACTGCCAGTGTTTCAGATGAAGTGGACCAGCATGGAGTATATGGTTGTTAGTTTTATCTTATCCAACTGTAACTAGTATGTTGAGACTGCCAGTGTTTCAGATGAAGTGGACCAGCATGGAGTATATGGTTGTTAGTTTTATCTTATCCAACTGTAACTAGTATGTTGAGACTGCCAGTGTTTCAGATGAAGTGGACCAGCATGGAGTATATGGTTGTTAGTTTTATCTTATCCAACTGTAACTTGTATGTTGAGACTGCCAGTCTTTCAGATGAAGTGGACCAGCATGGAGTATATGGTTGTTAGTTTTATCTTATCCAACTGTTACTAGTATGTTGAGACTGCCAGTGTTTCAGATGAAGTGGACCAGCATGGAGTATATGGTTGGTAGTTTTATCTTATCCATTTGTAACTAGTATGTTGAGACTGCCAGTGTCTCAGATGAAGTGGACCAGCATGGAGTATATGGTTGTTAGTTTTATCTTATCCAACTGTAACTAGTATATTGAGACTGCCAGTGTTTCAGATGAAGTGGACCAGCATGGAGTATATGGTTGGTAGTTTTATCTTATCCAACTGTAACTAGTATGTTGAGACTGCCAGTGTTTCAGATGAAGTGGACCAGCATGGAGTATATGGTTGGTAGTTTTATCTTATCCAACTATAACTAGTATATTGAGACTGCCAGTGTTTCAGATGAAGTGGACCAGCATGGAGTATATGGTTGGTAGTTTTATCTTATCCAACTGTAACTAGTATATTGAGACTGCCAGTGTTTCAGATAAAGTGGACCAGCATGGAGTATATGGTTGTTAGTTTTATCTTATCCAACTGTAACAAGTATGTTGAGACTGCCAGTGTTTCAGATGAAGTGGACCAGCATGGAGTATATGGTTGTTAGTTTTATCTTATCCAACTGTAACTAGTATATTGAGACTGCCAGTGTTTCAGATGAAGTGGACCAGCATGGAGTATATGGTTGTTAGTTTTATCTTATCCAACTGTAACTAGTATATTGAGACTGCCAGTGTTTCAGATGAAGTGGACCAGCATGGAGTATATGGTTGTTAGTTTTATCTTATCCAACTGTAACTAGTATGTTGAGACTGCCAGTGTTTCAGATGAAGTGGACCAGCATGGAGTATATGGTTGTTAGTTTTATCTTATCCAACTGTAACTAGTATGTTGAGACTGCCAGTGTTTCAGATGAAGTGGACCAGCATGGAGTATATGGTTGTTAGTTTTATCTTATCCAACTGTAACTAGTATGTTGAGACTGCCAGTGTTTCAGATGAAGTGGACCAGCATGGAGTATATGGTTGTTAGTTTTATCTTATCCAACTGTAACTAGTATGTTGAGACTGCCAGTGTTTCAGATAAAGTGGACCAGCATGGAGTATATGGTTGTTAGTTTTATCTTATCCAACTGTAACTAGTATGTTGAGACTGCCAGTGTTTCAGATGAAGTGGACCAGCATGGAGTATATGGTTGGTAGTTTTATCTTATCCATTTGTAACTAGTATGTTGAGACTGCCAGTGTCTCAGATGAAGTGGACCAGCATGGAGTATATGGTTGTTAGTTTTATCTTATCCAACTGTAACTAGTATATTGAGACTGCCAGTGTTTCAGATGAAGTGGACCAGCATGGAGTATATGGTTGTTAGTTTTATCTTATCCAACTGTAACTAGTATATTGAGACTGCCAGTGTTTCAGATGAAGTGGACCAGCATGGAGTATATGGTTGTTAGTTTAATCTTATCCAACTGTAACTAGTATATTGAGACTGCCAGTGTTTCAGATGAAGTGGACCAGCATGGAGTATATGGTTGGTAGTTTAATCTTATCCAACTGTAACTAGTATATTGAGACTGCCAGTGTTTCAGATGAAGTGGACCAGCATGGAGTATATGGTTGTTAGTTTTATCTTATCCAACTGTAACTAGTATATTGAGACTGCCAGTGTTTCAGATGAAGTGGACCAGCATGGAGTATATGGTTGTTAGTTTTATCTTATCCATTTGTAACTAGTATATTGAGACTGCCAGTGTTTCAGATGAAGTGGACCAGCATGGAGTATATGGTTGTTAGTTTTATCTTATCCAACTGTAACTAGTATATTGAGGCTGCCAGTGTTTCAGATGAAGTGGACCAGCATGGAGTATATGGTTGGTAGTTTTATCTTATCCAACTGTAACTAGTATGTTGAGACTGCCAGTGTTTCAGATGAAGTGGACCAGCATGGAGTATATGGTTGTTAGTTTTATCTTATCCTTTTGTAACTAGTATATTGAGACTGCCAGTGTTTCAGATGAAGTGGACCAGCATGGAGTATATGGTTGGTAGTTTTATCTTATCCATTTGTAACTAGTATATTGAGACTGCCAGTGTTTCAGATGAAGTGGACCAGCATGGAGTATATGGTTGGTAGTTTTATCTTATCCATTTGTAACTAGTATATTGAGACTGCCAGTGTTTCAGATGAAGTGGACCAGCATGGAGTATATGGTTGTTAGTTTTATCTTATCCAACTGTAACTAGTATATTGAGACTGCCAGTGTTTCAGATGAAGTGGACCAGCATGGAGTATATGGTTGTTAGTTTTATCTTATCCAACTGTAACTAGTATATTGAGACTGCCAGTGTTTCAGATGAAGTGGACCAGCATGGAGTATATGGTTGGTAGTTTTATCTTATCCAACTGTAACTAGTATATTGAGACTGCCAGTGTTTCAGATGAAGTGGACCAGCATGGAGTATATGGTTGGTAGTTTTATCTTATCCATTTGTAACTAGTATATTGAGACTGCCAGTGTTTCAGATGAAGTGGACCAGCATGGAGTATATGGTTGGTAGTTTTATCTTATCCATTTGTAACTAGTATATTGAGACTGCCAGTGTTTCAGATGAAGTGGACCAGCATGGAGTATATGGTTGTTAGTTTTATCTTATCCAACTGTAACTAGTATGTTGAGACTGCCAGTGTTTCAGTTGAAGTGGACCAGCATGGAGTATATGGTTGGTAGTTTTATCTTATCCATTTGTAACTAGTAAATTGAGACTGCCAGTGTTTCAGATGAAGTGGACCAGCATGGAGTATATGGTTGTATGTTTTATCTTATCCATTTGTAACTAGTATATTGAGACTGCCAGTGTTTCAGATGAAGTGGACCAGCATGGAGTATATGGTTGGTAGTTTTATCTTATCCAACTGTAACTAGTATGTTGAGACTGCCAGTGTTTCAGATGAAGTGGACCAGCATGGAGTATATGGTTGTTAGTTTTATCTTATCCATTTGTAACTAGTATATTGAGACTGCCAGTGTTTCAGATGAAGTGGACCAGCATGGAGTATATGGTTGTTAGTTTTATCTTATCCAACTGTAACTAGTATATTGAGACTGCCAGTGTTTCTGATGAAGTGGACCAGCATGGAGTATATGGTTGGTAGTTTTATCTTATCCAACTGTAACTAGTATGTTGAGACTGCCAGTGTTTCAGATGAAGTGGACCAGCATGGAGTATATGGTTGTTAGTTTTATCTTATCCTTTTGTAACTAGTATATTGAGACTGCCAGTGTTTCAGATGAAGTGGACCAGCATGGAGTATATGGTTGGTAGTTTTATCTTATCCATTTGTAACTAGTATATTGAGACTGCCAGTGTTTTAGATGAAGTGGACCAGCATGGAGTATATGGTTGGTAGTTTTATCTTATCCATTTGTAACTAGTATATTGAGACTGCCAGTGTTTCAGATGAAGTGGACCAGCATGGAGTATATGGTTGTTAGTTTTATCTTATCCAACTGTAACTAGTATATTGAGACTGCCAGTGTTTCAGATGAAGTGGACCAGCATGGAGTATATGGTTGTTAGTTTTATCTTATCCAACTGTAACTAGTATATTGAGACTGCCAGTGTTTCAGATGAAGTGGACCAGCATGGAGTATATGGTTGGTAGTTTTATCTTATCCATTTGTAACTAGTATATTGAGACTGCCAGTGTTTCAGATGAAGTGGACCAGCATGGAGTATATGGTTGGTAGTTTTATCTTATCCATTTGTAACTAGTATATTGAGACTGCCAGTGTTTCAGATGAAGTGGACCAGCATGGAGTATATGGTTGTTAGTTTTATCTTATCCAACTGTAACTAGTATGTTGAGACTGCCAGTGTTTCAGTTGAAGTGGACCAGCATGGAGTATATGGTTGGTAGTTTTATCTTATTCATTTGTAACTAGTATATTGAGACTGCCAGTGTTTCAGATGAAGTGGACCAGCATGGAGTATATGGTTGTATGTTTTATCTTATCCATTTGTAACTAGTATATTGAGACTGCCAGTGTTTCAGATGAAGTGGACCAGCATGGAGTATATGGTTGGTAGTTTTATCTTATCCAACTGTAACTAGTATATTGAGACTGCCAGTGTTTCAGATGAAGTGGACCAGCATGGAGTATATGGTTGGTAGTTTTATCTTATCCAACTGTAACTAGTATATTGAGACTGCCAGTGTTTCAGATGAAGTGGACCAGCATGGAGTATATGGTTGTTAGTTTTATCTTATCCAACTGTAACTAGTATATTGAGACTGCCAGTGTTTCAGATGAAGTGGACCAGCATGGAGTATATGGTTGGTAGTTTTATCTTATCCATTTGTAACTAGTATATTGAGACTGCCAGTGTTTCAGATGAAGTGGACCAGCATGGAGTATATGGTTGGTAGTTTTATCTTATCCAACTGTAACTAGTATGTTGAGACTGCCAGTGTTTCAGATGAAGTGGACCAGCATGGAGTATATGGTTGTTAGTTTTATCTTATCCAACTGTAACTAGTATATTGAGACTGCCAGTGTTTCAGATGAAGTGGACCAGCATGGAGTATATGGTTGGTAGTTTTATCTTATCCAACTGTAACTAGTATATTGAGACTGCCAGTGTTTCAGATGAAGTGGACCAGCATGGAGTATATGGTTGTTAGTTTTATCTTATCCAACTGTAACTAGTATATTGAGACTGCCAGTGTTTCAGATGAAGTGGACCAGCATGGAGTATATGGTTGGTAGTTTTATCTTATCCATTTGTAACTAGTATATTGAGACTGCCAGTGTTTCAGATGAAGTGGACCAGCATGGAGTATATGGTTGGTAGTTTTATCTTATCCAACTGTAACTAGTATGTTGAGACTGCCAGTGTTTCAGATGAAGTGGACCAGCATGGAGTATATGGTTGTTAGTTTTATCTTATCCAACTGTAACTAGTATATTGAGACTGCCAGTGTTTCAGATGAAGTGGACCAGCATGGAGTATATGGTTGTTAGTTTTATCTTATCCAACTGTAACTAGTATATTGAGACTGCCAGTGTTTCAGATGAAGTGGACCAGCATGGAGTATATGGTTGTTAGTTTTATCTTATCCAACTGTAACTAGTATATTGAGACTGCCAGTGTTTCAGATGAAGTGGACCAGCATGGAGTATATGGTTGTTAGTTTTATCTTATCCAACTGTAACTAGTATATTGAGACTGCCAGTGTTTCAGATGAAGTGGACCAGCATGGAGTATATGGTTGGTAGTTTTATCTTATCCATTTGTAACTAGTATATTGAGACTGCCAGTGTTTCAGATGAAGTGGACCAGCATGGAGTATATGGTTGTTAGTTTTATCTTATCCAACTGTAACTAGTATATTGAGACTGCCAGTGTTTCAGATGAAGTGGACCAGCATGGAGTATATGGTTGGTAGTTTTATCTTATCCATTTGTAACTAGTATATTGAGACTGCCAGTGTTTCAGATGAAGTGGACCAGCATGGAGTATATGGTTGTTAGTTTTATCTTATCCAACTGTAACTAGTATATTGAGACTGCCAGTGTTTCAGATGAAGTGGACCAGCATGGAGTATATGATTGGTAGTTTCATCTTATCCAACTGTAACTAGTATATTGAGACTGCCAGTGTTTCAGATGAAGTGGACCAGCATGGAGTATATGGTTGTTAGTTTTATCTTATCCAACTGTAACTAGTATATTGAGACTGCCAGTGTTTCAGATGAAGTGGACCAGCATGGAGTATATGGTTGGTAGTTTTATCTTATCCAACTGTAACTAGTATATTGAGACTGCCAGTGTTTCAGATGAAGTGGACCAGCATGGATGTATATGTTTGTTAATTTTATCTTGTCCAACTCATCACTGTAGTCGGATGTTACAACGGCCAGTGTTTCAGCTAAAGTAGACCAGGCTGGTCCATATCTTAATTTGTTGGTGTATCCTGACCCATTTTAACTAAAATGTTCAGAATGCTAGTGTTAAGACGAAATAGTCCCGCCTAGGTGGGTACATTATTTGTTATTTGTTTTCTCCCCACTGTAGCCTAAATGTTAAAACTGTTTGCGTTTTAGATCAAATACACCAACTTGTGCACATGTTATATGTTGGGTTTATCCTGCCCCACTGCAGCCCAAAAGTTACGACTGCTAGTGTTTCAGAGTTAATACACCAAACTTGTTGCCCATGTTATATGTTGAGTTTATCTTTTCTGACTGAAGCTAAAATGCTTAGACTGATTGTGTTACAGATAAAATACACAAAAATAAATGTGTATAGACTATATCTTGGATTTAATTTGTCCCACTGTGTCTAAAATGTTAAGGCTGCTAGCGTTTCAGATGAAATAGGAGCTCTAATTGACTCGTCACAAACACCAAAGAAAGATGGCGGAGAAATATTCTATGTGCATTGTGATCTACGTGTAGAAGAAAATATTAAGGTAAATTTTCTTGATTACATATTGTAAAATAAAATTACAAGCAATGTCCAATGTAAACATGTCTACGTGTTTTACACCAGGTAACGACTAAAAGCAAGCTGTCCAGCCATAACGACGCCTCTGCCCTCGTTAATTACATATCAGCCTGTTAAGAAGGAGCTGACTGATATGGGTTAAATCTGGTGCCCTCACTAACTACCGCTTACTGTGACCCCACATCAAGTAGCAGGACTTTAGTTAAGAGTGTAAATAGTAGTTGATTCTAATCTTTGACATTCACATTGTGTTTTCAAAGTCCTTTTAGAGTTTCTAAGTCTCATAAATTCCCACAACAATTTTATAATTTTGTTAAATCTTCTTAAGTCCAAATTAAATACTTCTAGAAACTAACTCAACGGTCCGAAATCTCCTCAAAGTTTGAGGCTCTGACACTGGGTTTCATCTTACAAACAATGAAGTCACGTGATGGAAGCTGACCACAGCGCCTCCTAATGACATCATCACTAACCAATCATATTTCAAGTTAACTATATAGCGCCCTCTACATAGGTAAGCTTCCATTCATATCAACCAATCAGAAGATACAAAAGTAACTCATAGTCACGCCATCTGCGCAATTTCTCAAAGGTCATATGATTAAATGTATTGTGCAATTCTGCCAATCAATGTCAGAATTGACATGATCTATTTATTGGGCTCATGTAATTTTACTAAACTAAGTAACATCTGCCACCATGGCCTTTTGAAAGTGTTAAAACATCTTATCAAAATTGACAGGCTAATAAATATGACATTTGAGTAACAATAACAAACTGGTGTCAGAATTCCCTATTAAAATATAAACATGTCAATCACAGATGTCACTGGCCAACACCTGTGTCATATCCAAACCCAGCATTCACAAATATTGTAAATCCCCACAGGCAATTTTCAATTATTATGAACCCTCTCCGATGAAATCAGCAACTATTTTATAAAAGTGCGTAACAGAAAAATAATTTTCTTATTTCTCAACCAAACATATGTTGTGGGTACTCATTTAGACGGTTCTTTTGAGCACCGAAAACATATGCTTAAATTTGTATGTAAGAAAATATTTACAATTTAACGTTGAAAATTTGTGTTTATCTTAACCTGTGAGGTAGTCATATAAACATGGTTTAATTAAAGGATAAATAAGTTAAAGGCATTGTTCCTCTAATTAAATGTTTATATAAATATTCTTTCCTCGCTCTTAGAATGTTGTACTCAAAAACACTTTTTGAAGTCGCAAATTGTCGATAATATCCACAGGTCTAGCAGCTCTCCACACAGCTGGTCAAAGAGAGGTAACCGTTACTTGCAGCCATGGGTAGGCCAAATCGATTGACAGACTTGTCAATTGAAATATATAAGCAGCACAATGACTGCTAGAGTTACAAAATTCTTTTCTATTATTCCAAGTGCAACCATTGAAGCTTATAATAGTTTAACACATAATTAGAACTTTTTAAAAGTGATCAGTACCGGTATTTTATCCAATCACACTGGGGTATAGGTTACTGTAAACTCAGTTTACAGACGACACACAGCCAACGACATTTTGTTACAATCGACAGCCTAAGAGTTTCATAACTGACATGGACATCTTTTTCAGGCAGGCATACAATCCACAATAGATAAATATGGTAGAATTGATTGTCTGGTGAATAATGTTGGATGGAGTAAGTAATCAACATGCCTTCAAAATAGTTGATAAGACATATTATTGACTTAGAAAATAGAGAAATAAAGCATATAATCAAATAAGAAAGCAACATCTGTGTGTGTTTAATCTAAACAGTACTGATACTCAACTTTATCAGTTACCTCTAATATTCACTGCATTGCTACACGATGACCTGATAAACGTTGCCTATCTCACAGCGTGTGCCTTTATCAGTTAATCATGACGTTGCACTTTTTAAATAACGTCGTCGATGACGTTGAATCGACACGAAATTCAATAATTACGTCATAATCGCTTGTTTAAAGAGTGAAACAATGGGCAAACTGATAAATAGAATACCATGTTCGCTTGGCAAGCCTCGTGATGTCAACAAGCGTTCTCAAAGCCTTGCCTGGTAAACTTGATATCAAAAGACACTCACCTAGTATTTTCTATGCATTAATATTAGTGTTCAAGTTAAAAGGCAACCAGCATTACGCTGTGTCAGTTTCACATTACATTTTCATTAATTTTAGATAGAGGATCTTACATGAGTGCTCATGTATTATTGAATTTATTAAACGAGATGGGGAAAAGAGATAAAATGCAAGGCTTGCTGAGCATTATATCACTTTTTCGCAACGCGCTTAATAAAAACAATAAAACAAGAGCACGAATGTTAGATCCTAATTATAATATGATATTATAATTACTTTGAAATCTTATTTCTTGCGTAAAACGGTGCAATTGTGTCACTTTGTACACAACGTTGTTATGGACGTCATATATCCAAAGTTGTTATGGACGTCAAGACATTTTTAGAAAATCTGAAAACCACTAGTTGTTTAGCAATTTTATTGCATGGCGTTATTTCACTCCTAGACGCAACGTCATATTATGATAGTGCAGCGTACATAACACGGATAACATGGACATGTATATCATTTTGTATTTTATAAGTACATTCTATTTTCAGAATATCTTAATGAACGAAATTAGTCTTAAAGTGCAAGGTGATGGGTCAGACCTCAAATCCCAAACTGACCCTGACCTAATACGTTAATATTCAGTTCAAAACATTAGTATTTTCTAAATCCATATGTTTGTGTGTTTCGTCTGATGTTAAGAGTTTGTCACAGTTTTAAAACTTATTTTAAGATTTTCTGTGTTATAATTCAAAGCATGATAATCCCATTTTTTTTAAAAAAAACAAGTCCATTGACAGAAGCCTTAATTCTGCAGATTCCATGAACTGTGGTGAAGCTCTGAATGTATTCTACTTTCATCAGTCATCTCTCATATTAACTGCATTGCTGCACTTTTACCTGATAAACGTTGTCTATCTCACTGCATGTATCTTTATCAGATCAAAATGACGTTGTACTTTTTGAATGACGTCGATGGCGTTGAATAAACACGAAAATCAATCATTACATCTCATTACATCATGCTCGCCACTTTGAAGAGTGAACCAATGCAATGGATTTGCAATTAAACAAGCGTGCTTGAAACCTTGCCTGGTAAATTTGATATCAAAAGACGCTCATCTAGTATTCTCTATTTCTTGAGTTTCTATTGCCCCATAGTCTTCTATCAAAAGTACAATTGTCAGCTTTTATGCCAGATTATGTAAGTTTATTGCGTCACTTTCCTGGTAATCGTTACTATGTGTAAAAATATATGTTTGTTATTCCTATCAGGAAAATAAAGATGAAAGGGCATCAAATATTCTTTATTTCTCTTTTCTCTTACAAAATATGTTGTATCTTTCAATTGATTAACTTGGAAGTGGTGTGACTGAGGTGTAGTGTTGGCACCCTGCCTGGATTGGTTCTGTCATGTAGATAAGTCTTGCTTCCTGCAAAACAACAGAAAATATTTAATTTAAGATGTATCTGAAGACAGTAATCAATTAAGTTCAAAGTATTAACCCTTCTTTTTTTAACTACCCACAAATGTACACTCACTCTTTGCCTGTTGATACCCTTTTCTAACAGTTTGAGCTAAGATCAGGTTCAACAAAATGTCATACCTGATCTAGATTTTAACTATAAAACATTCTCCTATTTCTTAAGAATTTTTTTAATAAGTTAATTTTGAAAACAATCACGGACAATTACACAGTATACAAAGAGTTAATATGGGTGCTACACATTCCTACATACAAACCCATATTTGGCCATAATGATGAGAAGTTAGTGAATATCTGCAACTTTTGATTGAGAAGGAAATTATTAAATTATTAAATGGCCTTTGGATTTCCAAGGAACTGACTGTTTTTATACAAATGTACCATATAATTTTGTTATATAGCTTCTACAAAAATCCTTCACCGATTAGCTGTTGTCACAAATTCTGAAGCAGCATAAATATCATTCAATAATCAAGAACATGTAGAAATCACATTTGTCAGACAGTTAAAATATATAGACAACAGGGTTGTTTTCAGTCAAGACAGAGATAAAAGTAGATTAGCATGATTTTCTAATATGTGTGAACATCGCAGGTAAAATATTTTAACTTAAGTTTTCGTTCTTGATTTAATATTTATAATTTTTAGGAAAACAAGTTTTTTCATGTATTGTTGTTTTTATTCGAGGGGGGTTTAATGCATTTATTTTAAAAACCTCAATTAAGTTGTTAGATTAAACTGACATTTAGGCAGTTTATTTTGAAGACCTTCTTTGAAGACCTTCTTTTTAAGTTATCTGGTTTTGTCATCCCAATAAAATGATCGGGACATTACTTTCTTGGGTCGACAAATACAGATATAAACCTCAAAAGACGGCATCTATTGTATAATATCAGTGTAAGTATCGCTAATGATATATTTTAATGTCACGTGACTCATCTTATTAACGTTTCAGATCCTCCATCAAAGACAATAGATGATATAACTGCTGAGGACTTTAAGCAACTATTTGATCTTAATGTAATGGCTGGCTTTCTTTGCTGCAAGGTTGGTGCACTGATGATATTTAAAATATTTGGTGAAAATTTGCCAAATGAAAACCTGGAAATCATTTTCACTGTAATACGTACGTGTAATTTAAGACACCATTTAGTGGCAACTTAACTTTCCTTGATCATGGGATAGCCTTTCAATTGCTTTATAATATGTGTTGAACTTGTTCGATTGTATTTATCCAGACAATTACTTTGTTTGTTTGTTTGATTTGATTCTTTACGTCCCATCAACAATCTTTCAGTTATATAGGGACGGGTTTCCTGGGATGAACCAGTACTAAGCTAGGATAAATGTGTCTTTAAGCCCTCCAGTAGAATATTTTACTGACCGTTCCAAGGCGGTACTTCTTTTGTGGATCTTTTTATGTTGTTTTTTGTGTCTTGTGTTTGCTATGCCTTTGTGCGTGTCTAAGTATATGTGCTTTGTGGTCACCTATTGGGAAATGGCTGACCTCTTGGCTCTTGTTTGTGGTGTCTAACTGTGAGTTTGTTAATTTCCCATAGGTATCCTGGGTCAGGTGTGGTACTTGATTGTATAGATTCCTGATCTTTGCACCTTACTTTCTTTGCTCAAGGACCACAACGCAGTGACGCCGGTGAGGCTCAAAACCGCGGCCATTTGGTCTCGAGTCAAGCACTCTACCACTGTGCCAGGCAATAACTACAACAAAGTAAGTAAGGTTGCAAAGATCAGGAAACGATACAATCAAGTACCACACCTGACCCAGGATACCAATGGGAAAGTGACAAACTCACAGAAGACAGCACAGGTAGAAGTATTTAATACTTATTGCATTTATATCTGGAGAATTGCTGACATCAAGTTGTTTAGCAGGAATCTTAGTTAATAGTATTAACTTGAAATTAATTTGACACATATTTCACAGTGTTCCTCGTTGACATATGACTTATTATTTCAATATAAACGCACATGCAGACATTAACTATTCTGTAAGTTTGGAAATTTTCGCAAGGTTTTTATTTTTGCAAAACTTTGCATATCCTCGCAAAATTGCAAATTACACTGTCGATTACTGATATAGGTAAATCATGCCTTAGTCGCGAATTTTTAACGTCGCAAGTATGTCTTTTAACGCTATTTGCGAGAATAGAATTCTCGCGGAAATTTCCGGACTTACAGTATATATTGTTGTTTGTTTCCAGTATGCATTGCCCTACTTGCGAAAGACTAAAGGTTCTATAGTTAATATTTCGAGCTTAGCTGGTAGTTGTGGAGCAGACAAGTCAGTCACCTATTGTGCGACAAAGGCAAGTGTCTAATCTTCTTATTGGTCCATTTGATAGATACTACGATAAATCTTCTAAAATTAAGAATACCATTCTCTTTCAGTTGTTTGATCAAATGCTACTTTTCTAGGCTGGAATTCACAAAACTGTTTTTCCGAATAGTGAGCAAGGACAACCCTGGCCAGACTGCTTCTTTGATGTTTGGCTAGGCCTTTACGGCAAGCAACTAGTGTTTGAAATTTAAGAACATTTTCCATAGTAGTATCACCAACCCATCAACTCAGCTCATATCTCTATCGCCCATGTGTCCCCAGAGTTAGAGTAGATGATCCAACAACGAAAATTGTAAGTGAGTATGATCAGGAAATACCACAATCACAAACTGCAGACAGACCCATGGCACCGCGAGGAAGGGCCACACAGAAATCACAAGACACCAGGAAGACAAAACAAGCAAAGCAACCAGTCAATATATTAAATTACATAAATCAATGATACAATTTAAGTAATGCAGCCATCAACTTTCTCTCTCTCTCTCTCTCTCTCTCTCTCTCTCTCTCTCTCTCTCTCTCTCTCAGATGATTGACAAACTGTACAGGAGACAAAGAATTATATCACTAAAACAGGAATAAACACACAAAAACCCGCATAGGAATACAATTAACCCACAACATCGGAATCAGACCGCATCCAATGCCACTGAGGACTTAAAGCTGCATAGTCTGTAATTTTTGATCTTTTAATTTTAGAACGAATGTTTCTATTTTTCAAGAACACAGTAAAAAACCTTAAATTCAGGTATACATTTTACCAATTTCGTAAAATTTAACAAATTATCAGTAATTAAACAAGAGCATTTATGTTAAAATTTACTGTCTATAATTATTGGAGGGACGCAAATAATTACCAACAAGAGAAAACACACACCTGTTTTATAAGATTATTCACTTTTCCTTGAGTTTTCAGCTATAGTGAACAGATTTATTGTGAAAGTAAGTAAGGGTGCAAAGATCAGGAATCGATACAATCAAGTACCACACCTGACCCAGGATACCAATGGGAAAGTGACAAACTCACAGAAGACACCACAAACGAGTGCCAAGAGGTCAGCCCTTTCCCAGCAGGTGACCACAAAGCACATATAAACAGACGCGCACAAAGACATAGCAAGCACAAGACAGAACAAAAACATCAAAGATCCACAAAAGAAGTACCGCCTTGGAACGGTCAGTAAAATATTTTACTGGAGGGCTTAAACCAGTTAATTCTACTTTTACAAATGATTTAAAAACACAATAAAAAATTATAAAAATGTTCATAGTTGCAGACTAAGTCTCTTTAAATATATACTTTCAAATCAGTAATTTAAATGACTACATTTTAATTTAAGTTTTCTATACCAGCAACAATCTCCCCACTCATCGGCGATACAGATGTTAAGCAAGAAAAGACACGACACAATATATCACATTATATGAATATGCTGACTAAAAAATGATACATCATAGACGATTCTACAACCGATCAGTTTATTATGATCTCATCTTTTATATACAGTAAAACCTGTCTTAAGCGGCCACTCAAATTAAGACAAAACAAAGGTCTTTAAGACAAACGGTAGCTTTATGAAGGTCGAAAGTATTGCAGAATGCTCTCTTGGAGCATTCTGCAATACTTTTGACCTGAATTTAGCAATAATTGGTCTTGATAATTAATTTTGGTCTTCTTTTTGAGTGACCGCCTGAGACAGGTTTCACTGTACTTGCAAATTATAGAAATGAACAAAAACAAGGTAACTGCATCCCAAGGGGGTAGTTTATATGGTCATGCACCTCTGAATAACAGTCACCTGCTAAAACAAGCCTAAAATAATTTGTCTTCCCATGGGTGACATTTGTTCACAGGTTATATTTTTCCTCACATTATATGATAACATGTACTTTGAAACATCTAATATAGATCAGAAGGCGTCATAAATTTGCATTTCTCAAATTCAAATACTTTGTCTGATTAAATGTAGTTAGCCATTTTAACCATACCTACTAAGAATTCAAAGTGCAACTCTGGGTTCCATTAATGGTTAGACATAGAGAGTCGATTGTATTTAGTTCTGTTTATTTCAGGGAGGGGTAAACGGGATGACTAAAGCTTTAGCTCTGGATGAAGGGAAACATGGAGTAAGAGTAAACAGGTAATTTGAGGAACATTGCAAATATGTTTATTTGTAATCCAAGTCCCGAGGACTAAACACTTTTCTTTCATGCTGAACTCAGCGAAGCATAAAAGTTCAATCGCTCATTTAAACTAAAATACTGGAATACTCGCTCATGTTTACTTTCAAACTCTCAGATGTTGTATTTATAATATTCAAGGAGCTACAAAAAGTCTAAAAATGAAAACCTCAACTTAAGTATTGAAAAATGCAAAAAAATGGTATGATGAGGAACTATATGTAAAAAGAAGACAATTGAATTCCACAGCAAATTTGATGATTCAAAAAACTTTTGAATAATGCTCTGAGAAATTTATATTATAAACATTATAGAGAATACAGAAAACTTCTAAAATATAAAAGGGAAAATTACACAAAACGCATTTTTTAAACTTGATGATTTGCAAAGTAATGATCCGAAAGCATATTGGAATTTAGTCAATTCGCTGAAGAAATAACAAGAAAATCACAATTGGCCAGAAATAGCTATTGAGCAAAAAACATGGTGCAATCATTTTCGTGATTTAAAATCAGTACAAACTAAATTTGATAAAGATTAGAACATTTAAACCAAGTTTTAAAAAATGACAAACAAACAACTACATTTACTTTAATGGGTACTGTCATAAAGGACAAAGAAATTCAAGATTGTATTGCAAAGCTTAAAAAATAATAAATCATCTGGTTTGGACAGTATCAGAAATGAAATGATAAAATCTGGGGCTAACATAGTATTGCCTTGTTTAAAAAATTATTAAACTTAATATTTTCCTCTGGATACTACCCGTCAGCATGCGCACAACGTTAAATCACACCCATTTTTAATACAGAGGACAATTCAAACCCAGACTAGAGCGCCCAGTCGATGGGGCGCCATCGCAAATCCCCACACTAAAGTTTTGACTCCCCCAGCACCCCACAGTCCCACCCCGGGGCATGACCTTGGCAACAGAATGAAAAATCTGTTCAATATGTTTTCTATCTTTCATTTGTGAGAACACACACAAAGTTTTGTATAAAAATCTTTTAAATTGACATGTTAATGATATTTGACCTTTTGACCTCGCCTCAAGGTCACCAGTTTGACCCTAGGATGAAAATGTTACTTGCATTTTGTCATGCTCGTCGTCCCCGTCAGTTTGATATGCTACGTGACCATGTTTGAAAAAAATTATTTGACCCCCTGGGTACTCCCAGTGCCCCCCAAGTCCCACTCCTGGGGCATGACCCAGGCGACAGAATAAAAATCCCATCTAATATGTTTTGTATCTTGCATTTGTGAGAACACACACACAATTTGGTATAAAAATCTTTGAAATTGACATGATGATATTTGACCTTTGACCTCACCCCAAGGTCACCAGTTTGACCCTAGGATAAAGATTTAACTTGCACTCTGTTTTGCTCGTCATCCCCATCGATTTGATATACCACATGACCATGTTTGAAAACAAATTGACCCCCTGGGCACCCCCAGTGCCCCAAAGTCCCACCCCTGGGGCATGACCCAGGGGACAGAATGAAAATCTCGTCAGATATATTTTGTATCTTTCATTTGTGAGAACAAACACTAAGTTTGGTATAAAAAATCTTTGAAATTGACTTTTTAATTGAAATTAAATGATATTTGACCTTTCGACCCCTCCCCAGGGCCCCAGGGGGTGGGGCAAAAAAAAAGTTGACGTTGCACGCCCCATTCATGTCAGTAACTTACACACCAAATTTGGTTGAATTTCGTCCAATGGTTAAGGAGGAGATAGCATAATGGACAGATGGATGGACGGACGGAGGCGATTACAATATCTCCTTTGCTTTTTAAAAAAGCGTAGGGATACCTTCGCTTTTATAAAAAAAGCGTAGGGATAATAATTATCATGGTATTGCATAACCGCCAACCTTGGAAAACTTTTTAATATGATTTTAAATTCTAGACTAGATATGTTCTTGGAAGATAATTAAATGATTTACAATGTTAAAATCTGTATAACTAGAAATGCAAGAACCTCAGACCACAGGTTTATTATGAAATCTTTAATTGATAAAAATATTCATATTAATGGTGGAAAGCTGAATTCTTGTTTTGTCGATTTTCAGAAAGCTTTCCACTCTGTTATTCACCCTGGTTTGCAAGTAAAGTTTAAAGAATATAAATGGAAAGTTTTACGATAGTTTATGTAGTCTTTATACTTAAAGTAGTGTGTGTGTCCATGTTGGGGAAAATCATACTGACCTCTTTGTATCAAAGGTTGGTGTATGACAGGGAGATGTACTAAGTCCTAATTTATTTAAGAATTTTATTAATGACCTGCCTTCCTATTTAAATGACACACCCGATCCCCTTGCCACTTAGCTGCCTAATGTGTGCATATGATATTGTACTACTATCTACAATTGCAGCCAGCCTTCAAATAAAACTAAACAAATTACATTACTTCTGTCATGACTGGTGTTTAGAAGTGAATGTTACAAAAACCAAAGTTTTAATTTTTTACAAAGCTGGAAGGCTGTTAGAAGGTTATTTTTATTTTGACGAGAATTGTCTTGAAAATGTTAGACGTTACCGTTACTTGGGTGTGCACTTTTCAGTAAGTGGTGTCTTCAATTATGTCAAGACGACATTTTTTAGTAATCCATAAAATCCTCATTAAAACTTACTAAATTAACAACAACTGGAGAACTGAGTATAAAAACAAGTCTGCATTTATTTGATCATTTATTAAAACCTATTGTACTATATGGGTTGGAGATCTGGGGAACTTTTAAAACGAATAGTGCTGCATGCAAGAAAACAGGCTGTTTTATATTTGAGGAAATTTATAAACATGATATTGCAGACAGGCCCCATTTAAAATATTTAAAGTATATTTTAGGGGTGCATAAAAACACTTCAAATCTCGCTGTTCTTTCAGAAACATGTCGATTTTCTATGTATTTTTCTATTATACTCTCTATTGTTCAATATCTGCATAGACTAGAAAATACATCTAATGCCCTGCTAAAGGAAGCATATTGTTTATCTAAGGCTTTACATGATTAAGGTATTCAAACATAGTATACATCAGCAATATATATTCTTCAATTGTTAAATATATACACTGCACGGAAGTTATAAGTAGCCACCTATACATTTTTTGCGCCAATTCAGAAAGTAAACATCGATGTTACAAAATTTTAATTCCATAAAAGAATTCAAGGCTTTTTCGAGGCTCTGAAAAGAATGCCATTTTAAAATGAATGGTAGATCTTGCACAGACGAAGTCAGAGTAAAGGTACCTTCATTTCAAAAAGTCACACTTTTTACTATAATATTAAACACTCCTCAGATATGTTATCCGTGCACATTTTAATAAGATTGAGCTGTTATAACAGCTGCGAAATAAGATGAAAAAGAATCAAAAGTTTTGTGACGATTGAACTCTCTGTTTCTCTTCTACGTTAACCTGAAGGCAGCCCCTGTCAGCGGCTTAATCAAAGAGTTTTAGCTTTAACCATGCAATTTGCATACCACCTTTGCATTGCTCTGTTTGCTTTATTATCTGTGGCACGGCATTGAAACTTTCAGTGATTATTTATTATGAATAAGCTTTACTGTTTGATTTAAAAAATCATAAATATCTTTGGCATATGCTATTTAAATGACCATTAAAGTTTCACGTTAAAACCAGAAATGGACACCAGCTTTGAAAGAATAACTGTTAAAAAATGGGCTGATCAAGCTGTATTGTGCTTGGTCTAACATGCTTGCATAAAATAGAATGATTACAATGATTTTAGTACGTGCATTTGATTACTTTCGAAAAAAAATTGGAAAATGTTGAAAATGAGCTTTTTTCAAAAAATCATAAAAAAATTTTAATAAGCAAAAATTTAGAGGTTTGGTGTTTTTCAAGTCGGCTAGACGGGTTTGAAATCACCTGTACTTCAATTTGAAAAAAAAAACTGCAAGCAAAACCCTTAATTTCTTTAAAAATTTGATTTTTGCATTTTTGAACCCAAAAACTGTAAAGTGATAGAAAACTCTTTCAATGCACCACTTAACTTTAGTCCCTTGAAATGCACATATTCGCGCAAAAAATCATTTAAATATCATAAGCGCTAAGTCAGAAAAAATGAAATTGAAAAGTGGCTACTTAGAACTTCGTTTCAGTGTATATAACCTCTTGTCGAAACCTTAGTGAAAACCAATTAGTTTGTATGATAAAAAAGGTGTTAATAAAAGGATTTAAAACATTTTGGTATAACACAGGGAGAAAAATATTAATGTAGGACAACTTGATACAAACTAGAGTATTAAAAAGAAATTCATTGCTGAGCCATAATTGATTATCGAACATTTTATATCAGAAAGGCTATTTGTAAACTAATGCACAGTGCTCATAATCGTTTAATAGAAACGGGAAGATATGTGAGGCCAAAAGTATGCCTAGCTCAGAAAGAATTTGTAAGCATTGTAATCTAAATATAAAAGAAAATGAGTTTCACTTACTTTCACAGTGTTCTCTATATGAACCAGAAAGATTAAAACTATACGATCATATACATCCTATAAACAGTAATTTCATGTCATTATGCGATAATGATAAAGCCCTATGGCTATTATCACAAGAAGACAAGAATATTCTATCATCACTGGGTACTTATATTATTTTTTTTAAAAGAGAATTAAAGATGTGACAATAACTTCAAATTAAGAATTAAAACCTTAAGGCCGCTAGCGCCATCACACATTCTATCATCATTTTCATCATCATTGATCTTATCTCATTGTTTACCACAGTACGTATTGCATTGACATTCGTTTATAATCATATTGCCTGTATAATACGTGTACTTGTGGTATCAAGTTATGTATGTTTGTGTTGCTTTATTATGGCTGTCTATATGTATGTTATTATGCATTGTCTAGACCAATGAATATTATATGTATTTTGTGTAATGCCCGCAAGGTTCTTGATTTGAACATAAAGCGTATTCTATTCTATAATGCTTATAAATGTTAAAATGCCCATAACTGTTGCAACCTAAACATTTATGATAATTGTGTGCTCATTTGCGTTGAGCATTTAAACAGCTCTATAACCTAAACGCCTAGAAATTTTCTTCTAATTTTACCTAGCAAACATTTAATTAGGGACTCAACGTAAGCTTTTGGAGTGTGGAATTTAAGTTAATCGACTTACTTCTCAACCAAAATATATGCTACGGGTATTTCCTGAGCACCCAAAACAAGTGTGAAAACGAATGGATATTTTTTCACGTTGATGTTCGAAACATTGTGGTTGTCTCCAGCATAGCAAGAGGCTTCCAACGATACCATAAACACTTGAATCAAAGAGAAGTAAAAAAAACTGTATGTTGTCATATACATGTAATCCACTAATAATACATGTCCAATGGTTCCCCTATTTAGAGATAAAACAGCAGGTATGTTTTGACTGGAGTTAATCGTAATGCAGCTACTCCCATGCGCCTGCTCCAACCCCACCCACCACTACCACACCTAAACTACGCTTTACCAGGTAAATCACACAATTTGCATATTTTGTTTCATGCAAATCTATCATGAATTTGTAATTGCCAAAACTTTTAAAATGAGAAGTTAATTATACTATGTTGCAGGTAAGTGATAGCCATTTAAACTTGAAAGGCTTTTTTAAAAGTGACCATGTTTTGGACAGATACACGAAGATCCACTCTGTCAACTTAAAGGTATACAACTTAAATATATTGCTTTCTCTCAAAAAGCAAAACTGTTTAACTTATTTCCTCATAGAGACCCCATCTAACACTTCTGCAAATAGAGCAGACCCAGATCAGTCAGCTCTTGAGCTGCCTGATCAAGGTCTTCTCTGATTGTTTATAGCAATATGATATATCTTATCCAATCCTATACTTGTGTACCTAACAAGTAATTTGTTTTTTCTATGTACCAACATCTATTTATTCAATTATTCATAGTGGTTGGAGCTTAGCATGAATATTAGTGAATGAAAATGTTATCTACAAGGGGGTGAATTAATCAAGAATTCATGCCAGCAAAGGAACGTGTTCTTAAAGGTAAAGCTAGAATATAGGCTTAAAGCTGTAAAATTGTAAACCGTAGCTCGCCATTCCCGCCAATTTTGCAATTATTTTTCAATAACGATAGAATTTATAAAACAAACCAGATATTACAGTGTCGGGCCATCATCGACCCGCTAGTGATACGCCATTTAAATGGTAGGTTACTAGCTTACTAGCTTCCCAGTGAACTGGGAAATTGGAATATCGCTCAGTAAATTTAAAATCAGACTGCTTTATTTCTACTTCAGTGTGTCTCCTGGCCAAATACTAACACCTTTGTTTAAAAGTTGGGCACAGTGTCAACAAACACCAGAAAACCCAGATGTTGACGTTATCGCCGAAGTAGGGGCTTATAATGTAAGTTTTCTGAGACAGACGTACATAACGGAATATTTTCTTGTTTTCATTCATTTATATTCAAACTTTACATAATGATTGTTCACACATTTAAAATATGCGTCTCCGATTTTGTGCACATTTGATAGTAATTCAATTTGAACTTAGACACTGTTTCGTCTACACCATTTTTTAGTGCTTACCGCGATTGGGTAATCTGTAACTCAAATAGTTTCATTTTGTTGTTATACAAACCTTGCAGACTGAAGATGGTCACCTCCTATTATGTGCACTTTGATATACATTTTCTCATATTTTGTATATTGAACTTGGACATTTTACGTCCATAACACGTGGAACTTAGACTTTAATTACGTCTGCTACACATATGGGTTGCCTGCACTGTGTCATCTGTATAGAAAACATTTTCGTTCTATTTTATACAAACCATGAATAAATACAAATCTAACAAAAATCCATTGGCTAGTGTGTTGGGGTCTATTTATTTACATTTTATCCCGTAATAGATATTCAATATACACTCTGTATGTTGACGACCCAGGTCCATAGCAGAGTTTGGTCTTGTTTTCCTCTTTCAATATATGGCCTCATGAACCGTGAACGACCCTAGCCTTAAATGCCCTTCGTTTTCGCTTGGTTGCTTTTGTTTTAGGTTTTGCTTTTTGTGCATGATTCGTGTCTTTGGCTTTGCCCACTGTGGCTCAACTAGGGATCTTCTTTAACTATGACCCTCAGTGTGTTTAGATCTATTTTCTGTGCTTTATCATAATATGAGCCACGACATGTAATTTCCAACAATATGGCATTTTGACAAGTATAGACTCAGACGAGCCTGTGCAGCCTCCTTTTAAGCTTAGGCAGTCAAAATGTTCAGTCAGTAGCTTTAAGTAAGTTTGAGTGCAAAGATCAGGAATCGATTCAATCAAGTACCACACCTGACCCACGATATCAATGGGAAAGTGACAAATTCTCAGTTAGACACCACAAGCAAGAGCCAAGAGGTCAGACATTTCCCAGCAGGTGACCACAAGGCACAAATGAACAGACGCCCACAAAGGCATAACAAACACAACACAGAAACAACATAAATAATCCACAAAAAGTACCGCCTTGGAATGTTCAAACGACTAGCAAAGGCTCTGATTAGACTGCGCATATGCACAGGCTAATCTGAGGCTTTGCTGGTCGCACATACCACATTATTGTAAATCTTATGTCAAGGCTCATATATTTTCACATATTTCTATATTGAAAATAGACATTTTTACGTCCATAACACGTGGAACATATACTTTTTTACGTCTGCAACACATATGGGTTGCCTGCATTATGTCATCTGTATAGAAAACATATTTCGCTCTATTTTATACAAACCTTGAATAGATACAAATCTCACAAAAATCCACTGGCCATTATGTTAGGTCTATTGATTTACATGATATCTCTTAATAGATATTTAATATACACTCAGAATGTTGGCGACGCAGGTCCATTGTTTTACTCTTTTCATATATGGCCTCATGAACAGTGAACGACCCTAGCCTTAAATGCCCTTCGTTTTCGCTTGGTTGCTTTTGTTTTAGGTTTTGCTTTTTGTTCATGATTCGTGTCTTTGGCTTTGCCCACTGTGGCTCAACTAGGGATCTTCTTTAACTATGACCCTCAGTGTGTTTAGATCCATGTTCTGTGCTTCATCATAATATGAGACACGACATTTGATTTCCAACAATGTGGCATTTTGACAAGTATAGAGTCAGATGAGTGTGTGCAGCTTTCTTCTAAGATTAGAAACTCAAATGTTTAGTCAATAGCGACAAGCAAATGCTCTGATCAGATTGCACGTATGCGCAGGCTGATCCGAGGCCTTGCTGGTTGCACATACCACGTTGTTGGAAATCTTATGTCAAGGCTCATATATTTTCACATAATTTGTATATTGAACTTGGATTTTTACGTCCATAACACGTGTAACATAGACTTTTTTACATCTGCAACACATATGGGTTGCCTGCATTGTGTCTTCTGTACAGAAACCCGCTTATACAAATCTTGATTAAATATAAATCTCACATAAATCCATTGCTAGTTCGTTGGGGTCTATTGATTTACATGATATCCCTTAATAGATATTTAATATACACTCAGAATTTTGGCGACGCAGGTCCATTGTAGAACTTGTTCTTGTTTTCCTCTTTCAATATATGGCCCCACGAACCGTGAACGACCCTGGCCTTAAATGCCCTTCGTTTTCGCTTGGTTGCTTTTGTTTTAGGTTTTGCTTTTTGTTCATGATTTGTGTCTTTGGCTTTGCCCACTGTGGCTCAACTAGGGATCTTCTTTAACTATGACCCTCAGTGTGTTTAGATCCATGTTCTGTGCTTCATCATAAAATGAGCCAAGACGTGTGATTTCCAACAATATGGCATTTTGACAAGTATAGACTCAGACGAGCGTGTGCAGCCTTCTTTTAAGCATAGAAACTCAAACGTTCAGTCAGTAGTGACAAACAAATGCTCTTATTAGACTACGCATATGCGCAGGCTGATCCGAGGCTTTGCTCGTCGCACATACGACGTTGTTGGAAATCTCATGTCAAGGCTCATATATTTTTACATATTTTGTATATTGAACTTGGATATTTCACGTCCATAACACGTGTAACTTAGACTTGTCTACATCTGCAACACATATGGGTTGCCTGCATTGTGTCTTCTGTAAAGAAACCAGCTATACTATAAATCTCACATAAATCCATTGGCCAGTCTGTTGGGGTCTATTGATTTACATGATATCTCAATATACACTCAGTATGTTTGCAACGCAGGTCCATAGTAGACTTTGGCTAGCTTTCCTCTTTCAATATATGGCCTCACGAACCATGAACGACCCTGGCCTAAAATGCCCTTCGTTTTTGCTTGGATTTTTTTGTTTTAGTTTTTGTTCATGATTCGTGTCTTTGGCTTTGCCCACTGTGGTTCAACTAGAGATTTTCTTTAACTTTGACTCTCAAGGTGTTTAGATCCATGTTCTGCGCTTCATCATAATAAAATATTTTCACATATTTTTAACATTGAACTTGGACAGTTTTACGTCCATAACACGTAGAACTAAGTCGTTTTTACGTCTGTAACACATACGGGCTGCTTGCATTGTGTCATCTGTAAAGGAAACAGCTTTCATGTCCTTTTATACAAACCCTGAATAAATTTAAATTTCGCAAAAATCCACTGGGAAGTGTATTGGGGTAAATTGATTTATATGATATCCCTTTAATAAATATTCAATATACACTCAATTTGTTGGCGAAGCAGGTCCATAGTAGAAGTTGGTCTTGTTTATGGCCTCCAGAACCATGAACGATCCCGACCTAAATGCCATTTGTTTTTGTTTGTTAGTTTTTGTTCTAGTTTTTGCGCATGATTAGTGTCTTGGGCTTTGCCAACTGTGGCTCAACTAGGGATTTTTTTACCTTTGACTCTCGGTGTGTTAAGAGTTTCTGTGCTGCTTCAAATTATGCAAATTCGATATGATAGATACTATTTGATCCATTGCATTAGTTAGGGACTTCTTAACGTTTTTATGTTTTACAGCAGAAGAATCATGGGGGAAGATTTAGTCAGGAAATTATATTTGATCCAGTGCATGAGATTTCCAACAATGTGGTATGTGCGAGCAGCAAAGCCTAAGATCAGCCTGCGCATACGCGCAGTCTGATCAGAGCCTTTGCTTGTCGCTTGAATATTCTATGACTGTTAAGCTACTTGCTGAACATCAGTTCGAGATTCTACACCTGAAAGGAGGCTCCACAGGCTCGTCTGAGTCTACACAAGTCAAAATGCCACATTGTTGGAAATCACATGTCATTGCTCATTTAAGCTGGCTGGTGGCCTCAATTACTATCCTTTGTATGGCGTTGATTCTGTTGGTATTTTCTCAATGTTTGTTGTCACTTCCATTGAGTATAAAGGTTTTCTTGTTGACTTGTTGTTCTGTTGTTGTTGACTTGTTGTTTATTGTTACTCCAATTGTGGGAGTCTGTGATCGTTCTATGTTTTGTTGGACGTTACTTTATGTCCCTTCTAGTTTCGCAATCATCTTGATGGGGAAGAGAGAGCTGGCTGCTTAGCTTAGTTTGTCTTCCTTGTGTCTTGTGAGTGTTGTGTGGCTCTTCCTCAAGGTGTCATGAGTTTGTCTGCAGGTTGTGATTGTGGTATTTCCTGATCATATTCATTTACTATTTTTGTGTCCGCAGTTGTATTATATATAGCAATTTGCAGCTTGCTAATTTAAACAGCACTGTTTTGAGTAACGCATCTTCATAATAACATAATTAATAAAAAAACATGTTTTTCGTGGGTAGTTTGTCATAGCAGACAATCTAGAAAGTATCGAGCATGCGCAAGACTCTTTAACAAACACAGTTGGTAGAAGTCAAATTAATTAAGAAAGACGTAGTCGCTCGGGGTAACTGCTTTCATTAATGAAATGATGAATGCAACCTAAAAACATAAAGATCTTTTTATGACATGACAATATATGATATGTAATGCTCTCCATGGAACGTGCGTGTTAATGGTACAAATATTTTCGCTTTCAGATCCTGAACAGAATAGGTGAGTCCAGAGAGGTTGGAGAGGCCTGCTTGTTCTTAGCTACAGGGGCAACATACGTTACAGGGATGGATTTGCCTGTCTCGGGAGGGATGGAAGTAGGGTTTGGAAGAAGAACATAATAATTCATATATCATCTGGAAGATGTGTGGTTAATTGTCCATTGTTGAAGTGGAGGAACATTACCACTGTTTAGATCAAGCCATACTAACTCGAAAATAATTTATCAAATATTGGGAAATGAGTTCTATCTTGACTCTGTGCAATATATGTAATAAGCTCCTAACTCAATGGCAAAAAATCATGTGAAAATTTCATATTTTTTTGTCGTCTGCTGCAATTTTTTGCCGACAAAATTAAGTATAGATACGAACAGGATGAACACAGATCAGACTGCAGGAGCAGCCTCATCTGATTCTTCACTGTTTGTTGAAAAGGCAGTCGACAAAAGCAGACGACTTTTGTAGTAATTGACGCTTTAAGTCGGAACTTCTTTTGTGGATCATTTATGTTTTTTCTGTCTCGTGTTTGTTATGCCTTTGTGCACGTCTGTTTATTTGTACCTTGTGGTCACCTACTGGGAAAGGGCTGGTCTCTTGGCTCTAGTTCGTAGTGTATCGTTGTAAGTTTGTCACTTTCCCATTGGTATCCTCGGTCAGGTATTGTACTTGATTGTATCGATTCCTGATCTTTGCACCCTTACTTACTTTTAATACCATAAAGTTGAGCCATCCATAGGTCCAGTTAAGCAAAAAGTCCAAGCGTACAATTGCTTTTTTCCTGCACTGTCAGTTTAAACATGTGTTTTGTGTGCTCAAAGGAACCATCCCGTTTAGTACCCAACACATATAACATGTGTTTGGGTTGAGAAGTAGGAAACTTAATTCTTTATTTAACGTCTTTCTATCTGGAGGTCTTAATTCCATGCAAAGCATCCGTAATAGGTACTGATATTTTACCAGATCTGGCAAGCCATACTTACTTATGAATTATATCTTGACTGTGTATGATTGTTTCGTTTGATGCTTTACGTCCCTGTCAACAGCTATGGTCATGACTGGACAGACAGTTCACCTAGCCACCATTTTTTCCTTGGTAACTTGACTAAGCCGTTAACCAGTACTTCGTGCACATACTTTCCCTTGTGTCTGACAACAACCCTTCTTGAATCAGCAGAAGGAGGAGATGGCTGTAGAAATTATTTCATGATCAATCTCCACGAAAGTATGGGACCAGACCGGGATAGTACTCACGACCCTTGGGTCTGCAGTCAGATTTGTTACTGTCTGCGCTACGAGGCCCAGTATCTTGACTGGGTAATTTTAAATACCATAAAGTTGACACATAATTTGTGCGCAGTTGACTGAGCACCCATACGGTCTTGCCAGAGCCTTCGCTTAACTTAGACACAAGAGAAGGAAATGCAGGAAAGTTTGCCAAAAAATCCGACTTCAAGCCCCCAGCTTATTCACTTTCTCGACATATGCAAAGTACAGATGTAGATAAAGACTAAGACCACACATTAGACCTTCAGCCGCAGGATACGTCAGCATGGGAGTTTAAAGGAGGCTTTTGCATATATGCAACAATTATCTAAATCTCATGTTATTATGAGTGTGATTTTCACCAGTAGAATTTTGTCAAACCACTTTATTATAGGCCTCTGCTAATTGAAAACCAATTTTCTTATTTCATGAGTACTCAAAAGAACCGTCTCAATGACAAATGCTTAAACTGATGGATATAAAATATTCACAATTTTACGCTCAACGGTTTTGTTTATCTTGACGTAAGTTTGTATGACAAACTAATAATTGAATAATAACTCTGACCAGCCTGGACATCAACCATGTTCTTTACTATGTGCTAAATGTAGAACCAAGGATTCGTGATTTCTGCAGTCGGAAAGTGAAGACTCTGAACAAACTGATGTTGAAACGCTCGGCAAGTCTCACGCTTCAACAAGGGTTCCCGAAGCCATGTGTGGTAACTTGATATCAAAAGACATTCTCTATTCTGAAAAAAATACGTCCGCCTCACACATGTATTCAAAACCAATAATGACTTTGGCTTCAAGCATATTTAGGCAAAATAACATTATCTACAAAATGCTTTTCTTTAAAAAAATAATTCATTCACAACTATTCACGACAGCGATAAATTCCCAAACACGAGAAACCTCATATACAAAAGTCATAATATCCATTTCTCGTGTGTCTTCTATTTGCTTTCACAAGTAAGTGGTCCTGTGGCTAATTGTCCTGTCGATGAACATTATTTTTCCATTCAACTGACTATCAACGCACTTTGAATATCCAGTATAGCCCTAGGTTGATGTCGTTTCTGCACATCTAGTTCCATAAATATTTAATATGGCTCGTATACAGACTCTTAGCTGACCAAGGCATAACATTCATATTGTTGACTTTCAAAATCTTGTTGTAATGCAAGCAGTATGACTTGTAAAATAATCTTGCTGCTGACGTGTGACACAAGTATTTTTTTATATGATGTCGTTTCTGATAGTGATATAACGCCGTGCAATGAATTCTGTACACCACTGTAAACAAGCAAAGATAAAATGGCATAAAGTATTCGTCTCACCTCCTTTCTTGTGCTAATCTGCCGTATCTTTTATTGGAGCTGTTTGGAAGTGGTATGTTGACTATGGCTTGGCTGAGGTGTACACTAGTGTAGTGTTGGCATCAGTCTGGACTGGTTCTGTCTTGTATATAAGCTTTCCTCACTTCCTGCAAGAGGAAAGAAACAGTCCTTTTAAGATATATATATATATATATGCAAAGTTCCATATATGTACCTTTTTTGAATGAACTACCTCGAGAGGGTAGCCTTCATCTATTCATCCTGCTGATAACCTTTGCAAAGTTCGAGCCCAGATAAATCTCAACAACATGTGTATACCTGATCTGGATCTAATCTGTCTGACACTCACTGATTTCTCAAGAGTTTTTGTTGTACATGTAAGAAAAGTTACCATCAGCATTTTAAGTGAAGGGGGTGAGGAAGGCATAGTCTCTTTAGACTGATTGATCTAATTTCAAGCGACAATTGAGCCAGTGCATGAGATTTCCAACAATGTGGTATGTGCGACCAGCAAAGCCTCAGACCAGCCTGCGCATACGCGCAGTCTGATCAGAGCCTTTGCTAGTCGCTTGAGTATTCTATGATTGTTAAGCTACTGATTGAACATTATTTGGAGCTCCTAAGCTTAAAAGGAGGCTGCACAGGCTCGTCTGAGTCTACACTTGTCAAAATGCCACATTGTTGGAAATCACGTGTCACGGCTCAATTATGAAGCTTCTTTCGGAATACTGTTTAGTTGTGGTCACAGTCAGCACCTTCAGGAAAAGGGTTTAGGTTTGTGTGGTTGAGGATGTAAGGGGGGATAAACTAGTTAAGTTCACACGTTCACGTAAACTATACAAAAATATAGATCTAATCTCAGTAACTTTCTTTCACCAGTGGCAGTCCTTCACTTGAGTAAACATGGGGGAAAAAGCATTACAATATAGATTAAAAAAATAAACTAACCACCACAGGAATGTTAAAAGAAGACCAACGTATGCTCCCATAATTCCTCATAACGACGGCTTTCCTGTCCGCAGCTCATTTCCTCGTGCAAGTCATTTGCCTTGAATTGTAATATCTTTTCAACGCCTTGTCGTTTTCAGCTACTAACAACCTCACAATTGGACAAATTGTAGCTGTTTTTACCAACAGTTGCTGAGCAGTTTTTATGTGCTGACTAAATGGCAGACATGTGTGTGTAAACACAATGTGACGTAGGATGACGTCACATAAAACTCAGGTGTTATAGTCCACAACACATGGAAAACGTATGTTTTCCGTCGCTCATTGGAGTAGTTAAAACGATGTCATTTGGCTCATTCTTTTATATATATGACCTTTCCACAACAGTTGCATGATTATATCATATTAGAAGTCATTCTATTAAAGGGGACAGCGACCCTAATGATATGTATGTTTTATCAAAAAGAGCTCTATGAACCATGAATTTTGATACAAGTATCATCAAAATCGGTTGAAAAATGGGCAAGTTATGGGCATTTAAAAACTTCAATATGGCCAACATTTAGCCGCCATTTTGAATATTTAATTAGTTTTCAGATTTTCTTCAACTGCTTAATTTTTAGTTATCACTACTATCACATCATCTGTGTTTCAGCAGATATGTAGCTTTATACAGAAGGAAAATGTTTAATTAAAGATTAATGCAAATAATCCATTGGTTTGTCTTTTGTTTTGATTACGCATATTTAATTAGGCTGAGTGAAGTCACTAAGCCTAAAATATGGCCGCTTCCATTACAGTCCATTTGCAAATATTCAAACCAGTCATCTCACTGGGGATGAGAGAGTTAGTTGCTTTACTTCAACTGTCTTCATATTGTTATGTGGCAGTTAGTGTTCTGTGTCTCTTCCTCGCGGTAGGCGTCGTTGATTGGTCTTCAGTGTGTG
>CAXHUL010000470.1:0-17000 GCA_964019695.1 Loripinus fragilis | reverse complement strand
AACGTGCATCTAGATTACAATTTTGCAAAAATGTGTAGAATGATATGGATACCAATGGTAACGCAGTTTATCTAATTGATTTTTTATTGTTGAAAAATGCAATTTACGTGAAAAATGTGACTGCAATTTTAATTTTTCGTCATTATTTCAAGCTTTGGTCAAAAGGACAGCTCGCCTTATTTGCATCAACTCTTCATAAGTTCACCTTTCCGAATTAAACATAAACTCTTCTACTCTAGTTATATATCTTTAAATGTATTCATAACTGTAAGGAATGGGTGTAAATGTATTGTATCTACATAATTAAAATGTGACAATAAACAGTCACAGTGGTAATAGAGTTTCGGATTAGAGTTGGACCATCTGACAGATAACAATTTATACCACCCTTACCAACTTTAGCACGAAATATCTCATGATGTGCAAGGTCTACACTGATGTAGGTGGCATAAAACAGTTATACCATGTTTGTCCACCTGTACGTAAGATAACCCACTCGCTTAAGCTCGTGGATTATCTCCACGTACAGGCGGACAACCCATGGTATAACTATTATGTAACTGTGGTAATAGAGTTTCGGATTAGAGTTGGACCATCTGACAGATAACAATGTAGCTATTAATAGGCGCGTTGCTGAATTTCATATCAGGCTTACTTTTTGAGAAAACTTACCTCATCGTCATAAAGGATGAAACCGGTCTCAAATCAAAACTAAATGCCTCTACTTTAATTTAGATTGGGTCGTACGTTCGAAAATTGGTAGCGTCATATCTAAAAAAGGGGAGATAACTCTATCCTTGCAAAAAGGGAATTTTGAAGTACGAATTTCGAAACGATTTTTTGAAGTTTTAAAACATTATTTTTTCGTAAATTATTCTATTTTCTAAAATCAATTTAACTTTTATTTATTTCTAAATCAAATTTGGCTCATTTTCTACATTTGCAGATATAGCTAATGAGGGATAACTCTTACTACCCTATAAAATAGAACATTTCCCTCGATATCGTTTCTAATAATACCGTTAATTTTAGTAAAAATGCGTAAAACTTGATCAATTCGAAGAACAATATAAATTTGCTATTCAAAAACATGATTAAGAGCATTCTGACATGCTTGACGGCTCGGAAATTCGCTTGCAAAGTTGCTACCCCCGTGTGAAAAATGCTCTGTTTTCGTGCATTTCACCAATACACATGATATATACTTTTAGGCGCAGTTTCTGAATGCTTTTGAGAAAATTTACCTTTTCGTCCTAAAGGATGAAACTAGTCTTCAATTAAAGATAAATGGATATACTTAATTTTTATTTGAGTCGCACACTCAGAAATGGGTAGCGTCATATTGAAAAAGGGGAGATAATTTTATACTCGCAGAAAACAGAATCACGAAATACGAATTTTAAAAGTATCAAGTATGGACTTTTTTCTGAAGACAAAGGGTCTGACACATTTCTTTAATGTAGTTTAGTATGCTTAATCCGAAAACCAATGTTTGCAAGCTGAGAAATGGCGTCTAATTGAGCTGATTTGTATGTTTTCAAGATGGCCCCCAAAATCACACAGAATCTTACATTGTTGTTGATTCATTGTTTAATGTACCTCGGAATATTTGTGGGGGTTCTGTGTTAGTCGTTGTTTTATTATGCATCTCTTTGTGTTCTTTCTATTTTTATTAACACCTTGACGAGGAAGAGAATGATAGTTGCTTTGCTTTAAATGTCTTCCTGATGTCTTGTGACTGTAAGTGTTCTGTTGCTCTTCCTCACGATGCCGTGGATTTATCTGCAGTAGTGAGTGTGTTTTTCCTGTTTATACTCACTTACTTTTCGCTTATCTAGTGTTCAGCTTTTATAATGAATGGTTCATTCATAGCACTATTTAAAACTAGTTTCAAACTTTTAAAGTGATAAACGAGAAATGAGTTTTGAGAATCGACAAGTAGCTTTGATTTAGCTGTCGTCATAATGTCCATTCTTCCTAGCAATACCCACAAAATGTGTTACACTGTCCATATATCAAAAGTAAAAGCATTTAAATTCCTTACTACCCAATGGTCGAATTAGACCAGCCTTGCGTCCTCAGGACAGCTTCTCATGGGCGTCAAATTGTTTTGTGGGACCGCCTTCAATAGGTAAAAGTATTGCCCTGAAAATAGCCCCATTTGAGCTATGTGAAAATGCGTGGTTTCTATTGCAACAAACAATGCACTTCAAAACAGTTGGGTATGTCCCTACAAATTACTTATATCTCAGCAGAAACTCACCCTAAAGTACTAACTCGATAAAAAACAAAAGTAAGACATAGCAGCTTCATTCAGCGGTAAAGTATGCTAATGATCAAATTTGCATATTCATGAAAATTAATGAATATTAGGAAATCGTAAAAAAATAAAATGGTGTACCCACAAAGATACATACAACGCAGCTGCGAATTATTTTAGGCAACCACCCTTGGTACCAAAATAATGTCAAAGCACTGCACTTTTACCAAATTGTCCATTTAACAAATTTTCTAACATTCTCACTCATAAATATTAATCAAAATATAAGTATTAAGAGAAAATTTTGGAAAAAATTAAAGGGGTGTACTTACAAAATTACGCATATGTCAGTTGCTAATTTATCCTATTCTCAAATTAAAGCCTAGAACTAATTTTTATCTTTCTGTGTTCTTCTTTCTTTTTAATGTTTTCTTATATATTCACGAGTATGCAAATGAGATCATTTGTATATTCATCATTGGGTCAACGAGCTATATCTCAACTTTTATTTGGTACCATGTTTGGTAGTCTAGGATATACGGCAGCTGAAATGTAGGTTATTTTGTAGGTCAAACCAACTTAGTTTTCTACTATTTTTGACTTATTCTTTTAATGTGTTCTTTGATATTCGTGAATATGAAAATTAGATATTTCAAATACTTATAATCATAGGGTCGTGCACCTAATTCTCAGCTATTATTTGGTACCAAGTTTTGTAGTCTAGGAATAGGATAGTAAGCAGCTGGCGTAGAGGTAATTTGGTAGGGATACCACCTTAATTAATCTACCATTTTTGTCTTATTTCTTATGTTTACATTAATATTTATGGCCATTCAAATTAGATCATTTGTATATTTAATCATTTTCATCAAATGAAAATGTCCCAACTTTTATTTAGTACCTAATTTTGAAGTTAATCATAGTTAGCAGCTGACTTAGTGGTTAGTTTGAACGTAAATCACCTTATTTTTCTACAAATTTCCTCTTATTTCTTAACTACTCATAAATATTCATGAATATTCAAATTAGATAATTCGTAAATTGAATCATTTTGGTCAAATTGCCATGTCTCAACTTGAATTTGGTACCAAGTGTTGCAGTCTACGATAGTTGGCAGTAGATATATAGGTAATTTTGTAGCTATACCCCTTAATTTTTCTACCTATTTTCTCTTATTTCTTATGCTTTTATCAATATTCATAAATATTCAAATTAGAAAATTCGTATATTTTATCATTTTGATCAAATGGCTATGTCTCAACTTTTATTTGATACCAAGTTTTGTAAGATAGGATGGTTATCAGCTAACGTCGTGTTAACTTTGTAGGTATACCACCTAAATTTTTCTACCAGTTTTGTCTTGTTTTTGTGTTTACATTAATATTCATGAATATTTAAATTAGATAATTCGTATATTTAATCATTTTAGTCGAATGGCTGTGTCGCAACTTTTATTGGGTACCAATTTTTATAGTCTAGGATAGGTAGCAGCTTGAGTACATGTAATTTTGTAGGTGTACCCCCTTAATATTTCTACCAATTTAGTCTTATTTCTTATGTTTACATTTATATTCATGAATATTTAAATTAGATAATTCGCATATCTAATAATTTTGGTTAAATGGCAAAGTCTCAACTTTTATTTGGTACCAAATTTTATAGCCTAGTCTAGTAAATTGCAGACATATAGGACATTTTGTAGGTATACCACCTTCATTTTTCAACCAATAATTCCCTTATTTCTAATTTTTACATTAATATTCATGAATATTCAAATTAGATAATTCGTATATTTAATCATTTTGGTCAAAATACAATGTTTCAACTTTAATTTGGTACCAAGTTTTGTAGTCGACGATAGTTAGCAGTAGATATATAGGTAATTTTGAAGGTATACCACCTTAATTTTTCTACCTATTTTCTCTTATCTCTTATGCTTTCATTAAAACTCATGAATATTTAAATTAGATAATTCGTATATTTCATCATTTTGGTCAAATGGATATGTCTCATCTTTAATTTGGTACCAGGTTTTGTAAGATAGGATAGTTAGCAGCAAGCGTCTTAGTAATTTTGAAAGTATACCACCTTTATTTTTCTACAAATTTTGCCTTATGTCTTATGTTTACATGAATATTCTTGAATATTTAAATTAGATAATTCGCATATTGAATCATTTTGGTCAAATGGCAATGTCTCAACATTTATTTGGTACCAAGTTTGTAGTCTAGGCTAGTAAGCAGCAGATGTATAGGAAATTTTGTAGGTATACCCCCTTAATTTTTCTACCAATTTTGTCTTATTTCTTACGTTTTCATTACTATTCATGAATATTTAGATTAGATAATTCGTATATTTAATCATTTTAGTCAAATGGCTATGTCTCAACTTTTATTGGGTACCAAATTTTGTAGGATAAGATAGTAAGCAGCTGGTGTAGAGGTAATTTTGTAGGTATACCCCTTAATTTTTCGACCAATTTTCTCTTATTTCGTATGTTTTCATTAATATTCATGAGTATGCAAATTAGATAATTCGTATATCTATTCAATTGGTCATTTGGCAATGTCTCAACTTCAATTTGGTACCACGATCCTTAGTCTAGAATGATAAAAGCGACGTAAATTTGTAGGTGACACCCCTTAATTTATTCTTCAATTTTTCGCATTTCTTATGTTTTCAATAATATTCTTGAATATGCAAATTAGATAATATTTATATCTAATAAGAGCGTGTATATTGCTGTTTCTGAAATTCTATTTTATCTCTTCGAGAAAGAAAGACTGGATATTTCAAACAGATATACTTTTGTGTGAGTAAAATTAAAAACATAAAGCAGAGAAGCAATATTTCAAGGAGGTACTCTATGCTGGTTTTACATTATTTCTAGTACCAGAGTTACCTCCCCATTTTATGAATGACGATACTCGATTTTAACGTACGATCCTCACAAATTGATAGTACAGATATATTTATTTTTAATTGAGGCATGTATCATCATTTAGGACGATATAATGTAAGTTTTCTCCAAAGTTAATCAGCGAATCCCCTATGCTCGAAGCAAGTGTATTGGAAAAATGCATTAAAACGCTGTTTTTTCAACACAGGGGTGGCAACTTTATAAGCAAATTTCTGAGCCGTCAGGCATATCAGGATGCGGCAAATCATGTTTTTGAAAAGCAAAAATACAATTGTTTTAGAAATCATGACATTTTACGAGTTCTGATTAAATATAACGGTATTATAAGGAACGATATAGAGGAAAATATTAAATTTTATAGGGTAGTAAGAGTTATCCCCCCAAAATACTATGTTTAAATTTATAAAAATCAATTAAATTCATACAAATATTAAAGACAGTAAACTTAGTTTTAGAAAATAAAATAATTTGCGAAAAAGAACGTCTTTTTGCCAATACAAAATCAGTTTAAAAACCGTACTTTAAGTTTCCTTTTTTTGCAAACATTGAGTTATCTCCCCATTTTTTAATATGATGCTACCAAATTTTGAGCGTACGACCCAATCAGAAATAAAGTAGAGTCATTTATCTTGAATTTAAGACCTGTTTCATCCTTTATGGCGATGAGGTAAGTTTTTTCGAAAATTTGAATTTCAGCAACGCGCCTATAAGGTATGTCAAGATGACATGGAGCCCAGGCAGTGTGTTCCACTGAACAACATCAAAACGACACAGGAATTGTTGTGATTTAAGTTATACATAGAGGATCTTACATGAGTGCTCAGGTTTTATTGAATTTATTAAACGAGTTGAGGAAAAGAGATAAAATGCGAGGCTTGCCGAGCATTTTATCTCTTTTTCGCAACGAGTTTAATAAATTCAATAATACAAGAGCACGAATGTTAGATTCTATTTATCATATGACAAATACTTTGAAATCTCATTTCTGGCGTTAATTCGTTATAATTTTGTCATTATGATCGCAACGTTGTTATGGACGTCATAACGTTTCCCGTAAATCGATAAACCACTAGTGGTTTACAGATTTTATTGCATGGTGTTATTTCACTCCCAGACGCGACGTCATATGATAAAACCTAATATTTACTTCTCACAGAACAGAAAATTAAGGAGATGATGCGTGGATAAGTGAGGGATTTTTCATGCAAACCAAACATCTTTGTGTCTTGATCCACATCTGAACTAAGGGTGAGGTTGACACGCTGTGAAACCTGTTTAAGCACTCCAGGCAATACTTCTTTTGTGGGTCAATACTGACCGTTCCAAGATGGTAATTCTTTTGTGGATCATTTGTGTTATTTATGTCCCGTGTTTGTCATGCTTTCGTGTCTGTCCATTGCTGCCTTGTGGTCACCTGCTGGGAAAGGGCTAACCTCTTGTATGCGGTGTTTATTGTGACGTTGTTACTTTCCCTTTTGGTATCCTGTGTAAGGTGTGGTACTTGATTGTAATGATTCCTGATCTTTGCTGTCTTTCTTACTTTTTGTAAATATTAATTTGTACTGTTCATTCACGATATCTTGTCTCAAAGAAACTGTTTGGTGGATTTTATCATTATATCACTATAGGGTAGCTTCTTCATGTTCAAGATAATTAGGGTATTAAGCGATATACGTGATGCATTTTCCAATCAATATGAGTGGTGTAGATGACAGCGTGGAAAACTATTAATCATATTTGGTTGCATGTTCTGCGGATTTGGTGTTCGAGTCCTATGGAATCCCTTTTTTCCGTTTTTTGCGTATCTCGATCTCTCTCATGATTTTAATGCTCACATATGCTTTAACTCATTTTTTACTGTGCATATTACTCTTGGCTTTAGAAAATGTCAGATAGGAATGCTATTTGATCGCAAGCCGGAAAAATTGCTGTCACAGACCCTATATAGGACCCGTGATGCTGCTCATGTTATTTTAAACGTATACGCGAAGAAGATGCCATGAATGATGCACTATTTGCTGCATTATCAAATTATAGGGAGAGCCAGCAAGCTGACTGGCACATCAAACAAAATGTTATCGCGCATCAAAGCTGAATGGAAGAAGGTGGTCCTCGCGCCACAGAAGCCACGAAGCAACGGGATGAATCCTAGCGACTTTGACAAGTGTGAAATATATATAAATTGTAAAATCACACACAAACAAGACAACACACGATATATAATTAAAAAAGATATTTGATTTTGGGTTTAGAACCACTATCTCTTCATTACTCTTTAAAAAGATATAACCTATGTGTATGTGCGCCCTACCGACTGAGCCACGAAGCCGTTTAAAAATACAATGTGATATAAACTGTTTTGTTATGATAATACCGTTAATATGCATCAAACCTCATGTTCCCTTATTTTCAATGGCCTAGTCCACCGTTAACGGTATCATTGGGCCAAGATATTGCTAACGAACAGTAAATAAGAATGTGTTTTAATTTATTTCCCTTTTATTGTTATACCTTGGTTAAGTTGTGTTTTCTCAGTGTCATGCCCTGATTTGAAAAACAAATTGTAAAAATTCAATTGTTTGTCATTATTATGAAAATTATTTCATTTTGTGAAGTTAATGTATATTTCAATCATGGATTTGTCACTCACTCGATGAAACAATATCATATTCATTGCGAAAATTGGAATATTCTATATATTAAATTGCACGATGGCTGGTCATACATGTACCTCAGACTCAATGACGACCTACCCTCTCGGTGGGTTGGTCTCTGATACTTGTCTTTGGTTGCACCCATCATGGCTCACTGAGTGGTTTTCTTAAGCTCAGACTGCGTGTTTGTCATGCGCCATCCATCAATACCTATTTTGACTAATTGTTCTCTGTGATAAAACATTAAATAGCTTTAGAAACTTCCAAATCCTCACTTATATAGCTTTTAAATAAAAGCAGAACCCACAATTCTAGATTTTATCATATACTAATGACATAAAGTTAAGCATCATTTGATTATGTTGCTAATTTTACCAGAATATCATTTTTTACAAAATTGTTTATTGCTAATTAAAAAGTACTGTTATTCTACTATCCAAAAGTCAGTAATATAGAACTTTACATACCCTGATGACGTCATAGGAACGTGAGATCTGTACCTACTTAAACACTTCAGAAAACCAAAATGTTGATTTTCTCCAAAATTCGGGAATGATTTTGCTGTTGCAGATAATTCTTCATGCTAAATCACACCAGCACAGCTGTATGGCTTTGGCAATTTCGAATGGGCTTAAATAATGCCGAAATATTGCCCTTTGAGACTAGGATGCATTTAGGATAATGGCCAAGAATCCTGTTTCCTGGATCTTATCGTCTAAAATGCCACAAAGATTCTTCTCATATCACAAAGCAACATTTTGCAGCAATTTGGGACATATTAAACAGTCAATTATTGCATGAATAGCATTTCACTCAAACATTTCATGGCCACATTATGTACATATTTGCTTTCAAAATGCTCCTTACCAGATCGTATGACATGTCAAACTTTGCTGTAACAACTTAGAGGGTACATTGGTCTAAAAAGTCTGAACAACTCAGTCCTTGCCTATCTGTTGTTTGTCCACAGCATCGAAGTTTGGCATTTTGCACACTGCCAATTGACGCAGAGGACCCGTTTGTTTGAGTCAATTAATATGTTTTGGAAGACCAAAAATTCGGTTTTCAACTCGAAATAAGTGTGGTAGACTAATATAAAAAGCTTAGTATTTTAGACCATCAGAATGTATTATTTTGGTCATTGGAAGTACAATATGCTTAACTTTACGTCAATGGTATATTAAACTGTTTTTGTTGTCATACCAACCACAATTTGTCCAATTAAAATGTGAATAAAACTTGCAAAAGAGCTACATGCATTTAGGGGCTAATTTGGCACCCTCTGAAGACAAGAAGTAAACGTTACTTTTCAGCAATTTATTAGAAGAATAACCGAAACACACAAGTCTGTTATTTAGATAACTTTTACCATTGCCTATTGTAACGGAAATGGCCGCCGAAATAGATGTAAAATAAAGAGATTGCCATTTTGGAACAATTTGATGCTTTGGGAGACAGATATTATAAAGAACCAGCTATCACAGCACAGCTAAATAAGATAAAATAATATAAAATAAGAACAAATCAAAACTTTAATATATTGTGCACTGTGATAATTCTTACCATTTGATTTTGGAATTTTACTCTACGTAATTTTCTCTGTCAAAAGTCTCAAAATTTGTTCCAAAATGGTCACTTATTTAACCTAATTTGGTGGTCATTTATGTGACCATTGCAACAGTAAAAGTCAAATTAATACAAGAATTGTACACTTAGGCTAAAATTCTAATAAAAAGAAAACGAAGTGTAAAACATATCTTTTTTTTGCCTCAAAGGGGGCCAAGATAGCCCCTTAATGCACGTTGCTGTTTCTGTTCGAAAATATATCAACATATTAGTTTCACATGGTTAGCCAATTAAAAAGCTTAGAACCATCGCATATAGCGATACCCTTTTAAGACCATATTTGACTTCACTACAGCTGGTGACTGGGACTGTGTGACGGCGGTAGAACCCCTGCCCTTCACTATAGTGTAGATTTTATTTTCTTGTCCTTTGGGATCATGGGTTTCATTGTTGAACTTTGAAACTATTAGAGGGTCACTGATGAAGCCTAAATGGCAGAAACTAGCTAGTCTGGCCCGGGGAATATGCACACTCTAGTTTCAGTTCTTTGGTGCAGTCTTTGCTTCTAAAGGAAACCCTTTTAAGAACATATACTGAGGGGAAAAAGTTTAGCAATATACTTTGAGGATTCATAGTTTAGAAGAAATAGGACTTTTAATTTCATAGTGTCAAAAATATATGTTGACAAACGTTCACGAGTACGATGGCATTAACAGGTTGACATTTCACATAATATTAAGTCTGATTTTATGCACCTTTGCTAAAACAGCTTATCTGGCAATAGTGCGAGTAGTTGTCGACTAAAAGCTTCATTTTTTCTGTCAAATGTTTAGATCCAAAAGCAAGAAAGTGGAAAAAGGTTTAAAATTAAATGTTATGCTTACCATTTTCGTACAGTTTTTAGTTGAAAATCGTATTTTTCCAAATAACCTCCCTTTCGACTGAATAACGTTTGAAATTAAAATGCTCAGCAGATCAAATCTTCACTATGAAGTCGGATTTTGTTTCTTTTGACCACTTGCGGGTAGCCATTAGGCCATTCTCAAACAACTGACATGTTTGCGAACCTGCCAATTAAAAAGATCTAATGCTTCAAATATCGCATATGGGAAACCCCATTATAAATAACTGCTAAACTTTTTTCCCTCAGTATATTTGACTTTACTACAGCTGGTGACTGGGACTGTGTGGCGGCGGTAGAACGTCTCCCTGCCCTTCACTATAGTGTAGATTTTATTTTCTTGTCCCTTGGGATCATGGGTTTCATTGTGGAACTTTGAAACTATTAGAGGGTCACTGATGAAGCCTAAATGGCAGAAACTAGCTAGTCTTGCCCAGGTAATATGCACACTCTAGTTTCGGTCTTTGGTGCAGTCTTTGCTTCCAAAAGATATCCTTTTAAGAACATATTATAGTAACTATAGAAGAACTTTTATAGTGTTTTAATATTAAATTTGCTGAAACCACTCTTTTCCGCGTTTCCTTTATTTCAAAAGTTAACGATTTAAATATAGGTGATCCATTGGAAGCATATAAAACGCAAGAAATAAGTATATTTCAGTAAGACTCTGCTCATGAAAACACTGAATAGTGGTAGAGTTAACCACCTCCCCAACATTATGTATAGGGCATAGGGCATACAATCGAAGTCTAATAATAATGCCTATGGGGCATATTAAAACGGACCCATCTACGTCTAGTTATTTCGTCACACTACACTACCGCCCATTTATTTGTCCTTGTCGAATTCGCGTTGAAAACGCATTGAAAACGCACGTAAAACGCATAAGTTTTCCAACGCGAATTTCGAAAATCCAATCAAAGCCCACTATCTATATGCGTTGAACTGCAGTGCAACGCATTTACCTGTTAACCAATCAATAACTCAAGTATAGCAACGCAGTTCAACGTACAATTCGCGTTGAAACGCATGGTTGAACAGCCAATCAAAAAGGTTCAAGTGCGTTGCCAGATCTGTTACGTGTAAATCAATGATTATTTCATTATTGAAACCAAGACAACAGCGAAAACATTTTCCCCACAAAACGCTTTGTTTATTGTTTCTTTTTCTTTTTTTGTGTCAATGACACTCCCTCATTTTTGGCCATCGTTGCCAGATATTTCATGTCAGCTGACTTCACATCCCATTGCATTTGTTTAACATCGGTTACAATTCCACTATGTGGACCAGTTCATCGTATTCAGTCCAACCATATCAAACAGGTTCGTGGATCTTTGTTATCAGGCCTAGGGATCAGGTTTCAGAACCTGAACCTGCTGCATTTTGATCAAATAACTGGCTTGAAGTCATTATCGATCTATCTCTTCTTACTGGCTCAATTGAATTTAGGCCTTCAGATGGATAGGCTCCCAGTCCAAGCCTCACAGGAGGCACTGTGTTCGGAGAGAGAGAGAGAGAGAGAGAGAGAGAGTAGGCTGTTTAAACTGTGTCGGAACCTACCTGCGCGGCACAGTGTTGCAGGGGTGCAGGCTGTTTTAGTAATGTAGGTACCTACCTGCCGGGCACAGTGTTACAGGGGTGCGGCTGTATAAGCGGTGTCGGAACCTACCTGCCGGGCACTGTGTTACATGCAGTGATGCAGGCTGTTTAAGTAGTATAGGAACCTACCTGCCAGGCACTGTGTTGCAGGGGTGCAGACTGTTTAAGCAATGTTGGAGTCTACCTGCCCGGCACTGTGTTGCAGGGGTGCAGACTATTTCAGCAATGTCTGAACCTACCTGCCGGGCACTGTGTTGCAGTGGTGCAGGGTGTTTAAGAAGTGTCGGAACCTACCTGCCCTGCACTGTGTTGCAGGGGTGCAGACTGTATAAGTGGTGTTGGAACCTACCTGCCGGGCACTGTCTTACAGTGGTAAGGGCTGTTTAAGCAGTGTCAGAACCTACCTGCCGGGCTATGTGTTACAGTGGTGCAGACTGTTAAAGCACTGTCAGAACCTACCTGCCGGGCACTATGTTACAGGGGTGCAGGCTGTTTAAGCAATGTCAGAACATACCTGCCGGGCACTGTGTTACAGTGATGCAGACTGTTTTAGCAATGTCAAAACCTACCTGCCGGGCACTGTGTTACAGTAGTGCAGACTTTTTAAGTGGTGTCAGAACCTACATGCCGGGCACTGTGTTACAGTGGTGCGGACTGTTTAAGCGGTGTCAGAACCTACCTGCCGCGCACTGTGTTACAGGGGTGCAAATTGTTTAAGCAGTGTGGGAACCTACCTACCTGGCTCTGTGTTACAGTGGTGCAGACTGTTTAAGCAGTGTCGGAACCTACCTGCTGGGCACTGTGTTACAGTGGGGATGACATATTAAGCGGTGTCAGAACCTACCTGCCCGGCACTGTGTTTCAATCGTGAAGGCTGTTTAAGCGGTGTCGGAACCTACCTGCCGGGCACTGTGTTACAGTGGTGCAGGCTGTTTAAGTAAAAATAAACCAGTTTTAGATAATTCTGATTTTTGTTTAATAATTTTGATAGGAAAATAAGACCAAATTCAGATTTTCAAAATCCCTTTTCTTTAGAAATTAAGATATCTCTGTTTTTGCCTGTATTGAGTTTAAACTGTTTAAGCAGTGTCAGAACCTACCTACCGGGCACTGTGTTACAGTGGTGCAGACTGTTTAAGCGGTGTCTGAACCAACCTGCCGGGCACTGTGTTACAGTGGTGCAGGCTGTTTAAGCATAGTCAGAACCTACCTGCCGGGCACTGTGTTGCAGGGGTGCAGACTGTATAAGCGGTGTTGGAACCTACCTGCCGGGCACTGTGATACAGTGGTGCAGGCTGTTTAGGCGGTGTCAGAACCTACCTGCCGAGCACTGTGTTACAGTGATGCAGGCTGCTTAAGCAATGTCAGAACCTACCTGCCGGGCACTGTGTTACAGTTGTGCAGACTGTTTAAGCAATGTCAAAACCTACCTGCTGGGCACTAGGTTACAGTGGTGAAGGCTGTTTTAGCAATGTCGGAGTCTACATACCGGGCACTGTGTTACAGGGGTGCAGGCTGTTTAAGCGGTGTCGGAACCTACCTGCAGGGCACTGTGTTGCAGTGTTGCAGGCTGTTAAAGTAGTGTCAGAACATACCTGCCAGGCTCTGTGAAACAGTGGTGAAAGCTGTTTAAGCAATGTCGGAACCTACCTGCCGGGTACTGTGTTACAGTGATGCAGGCTGTTTAAGCATTGTCGGAACCTACCTGCCAGGCACTGTGTTACAGGGGTGCAGGCTGTTATAGCATTATCTGAACCTACCTACCATGCACTGTGTTGCAGGGGTGCAGGCTGATTTAGCAATGGCAGAACCTACCTGCCGGGCTCTGTGTTACAGTGGTGCAGACTGTTTAAGCGGTGTCAGAACCTACCTGCCTGGCACTGTGTTACAGTGGTGAAGGCTGTTTAAGCGGTGTCGGAACCTACCTGCCGGGCACTGTGTTACAGTGGTGCAGGCTGTTTCAGTAAAAATAAACCAGTTTTAGATAATTCTGATTTTTGTTTAATAATTTTGATAGGAAAATAAGACCAAATTCAGATTTTCAAAATCCCTTTTCTTTAGAAATTAAGATATCTCTGTTTTTGCCTGTATTGAGTTTAAACTGTTTAAGCAGTGTCAGAACCTACCTACCGGGCACTGTGTTACAGTGGTGCAGACTGTTTAAGCGGTGTCTGAATCAACCTGCCGGGCACTGTGATACAGTGGTGCAGGCTGTTTAAGCATAGTCAGAACCTACCTGCCGGGCACTGTGTTGCAGGGGTGCAGACTGTATAAGCGGTGTTGGAACCTACCTGCCGGGCACTGTTCTACAGTGGTGCAGGCTGTTTAAGCAGTGACAGAACCTACCTGCCGGGCACTGTGTTACAGTGGTGCAGGCTGTTTAAGCAATGTCAGAACCTACCTGCCGGGCACTGTGTTACAGTGGTGCAGACTGTTTAAGCAATGTCAGAACCTACCTGCTGGGCACTAGGTTACAGTGGTTAAGGCTGTTTTAGTAATGTCGGAGTCTACATACCGGGCACTGTGTTACAGGGGTGCAGGCTGTTTAAGCAGTGTCGGAACCTACCTGCAGGGCACTGTGTTGCAGGCTGTTAAAGTAGTGTCAGAACCTACCTGCCAGGCTCTGTGTAACAGTGGTGAAAGCTGTTTTAGCAATGTCGGAACCTACCTGCCAGGCATTGTGTTACAGTGATGCAGGCTGTTTAAGCATTGTCGGAACCTACCTGCCAGGCACTGTGTTACAGGGGTGCAGGCTGTTATAGCATTGTCTGAACCTACCTACCATGCAGTGTGTTGCAGGGGTGCAGGCTGTCTAAGCAATGGCAGAACCTACCTGCCGGGCTCTGTGTTACAGTGGTGCAGACTGTTTAAGCGGTGTCTGAACCTACCTGGGGGGCACTGTGTTACAGTGGGGAAGACTGTTTAAGCGGTGTCGGAACCTACCTGCCGTGCACTGTGTTACAGTGGTGAAGGCTGTTTTAGCAATGTCGGAGTCTACCTGCCAGGCACTGTGTTACAGTGGTAAAGGCTGTTTAAGAAGTGTCAGAACCTACCTACCGGGCACCTGTGTTGCAGGGGTGCAGACTATTTCAGCAATGTCAGAACCTACCTGCGGGGCACTGTGTTGCAGGGTTGCAGACTGTTTAAGTAGTCTCAGAACCTACCTGCCAGAACTGTGTTACAGTGGTGCAGGCTGGTTAAGTAGTGTCGGAACCTACCTGCCGGGCACTGTGTTACAGTGGTGCAGGCTGTTTAAGCAATGTCAGAACCTACCTGCCGGGCACTGTGTTACAGTAGTGCAGACTTTTTAAGTGGTGTCAGAACCTACATGCCGGGCACTGTGTTACAGTGATGCAGACTGTTTAAGCGGTGTCAGAACCTACCTGCCAGGCACTGTGTTACAGGGGTGCAAACTGTTTAAGCAGTGTCGGAACCTACCTACCGGGCACTGTGTTACAGTGGTGCAGACTGTTTAAGCAGTGTCGGAACCTACCTGCCGGGCACTGTGTTACAGAGGGGATGACATATTAAGCGGTGTTGGAACCTACCTGCCGGGCACTGTGTTACAGTGGTGCAGGCTGTTTAAGTTGTGTCAGAACCTACCTGCCATAGACTGTGTTACAGTGGTGAAAGCAGTTTCAGCAATGTCGGAGTCTACCTGCCGGGCACTGTGTTACAGTGGTACAGACTATTTAAGCGATGTCAGAACCTACCTGCAGGGCACTGTGTTACAGTGGTACAGACTGTTTAAGCCGTGTCGGAACCTACCTATGGGGCACTGTGTTACAGTGATGCATACTGTTTAAGCGATGTCTGAACCTACCTACTGGACACTGTGTTACAGTGGTGCAGGCTGTTTAAGCTATGTCAGAACCTTCCTGCCGGGCACTGTGTTACAGTGGTGAAAGCTGTTTTAGCAATGTCAGAACCTACCTGCCAGGCACTGTGTTGCAGTGGTGCAGGCTGTTAAAGCAATATCGGAACCTACCTGCTGGGCACTGTGTTACAGTGGTGCAGACTGTTTAAGCGGTTTCGGAATCTACCTGCCGGGCACTGTGTTACAGTGGTGAAAGCTGTTTTAGCAATGTCGGAGTCTACCTGCTGGGCACTGTGTTACAGTGATGCACACTGTTTAAGAAGTGTCGGAATCTTACTGCCGGGCACTGCATTGCAGGGGTTCAGGCTGTTTAAGCTTGCAGGGGTTCAGGCTGTTTAAGCAGTGTCAGATCCTACCAGGTGGGCACTGTGTTGGCGGGGTGCAGGCTGTTTAAGCGGTGTCCAAACCAACCTGCCAGGCACTGTGTTGCAGGGGTGCAGGCTGTTTAAGCGGTTTCGGAAGTTACCTGCAAGCACTGGTTTGCAGGGGTGTAGGCTGGTTAAGCGGTGTCGGAACCTCCCTCCGCGGCACTGTGGGGCTGCCCTTAGCAAAAAAACAGGCCTCTGGTGAACCTTGCCGCTGAGCTACAATAAAGCTGCCGTAAGGTTTCTGCAATGTTTGCTGCAGGGTTACGACAATCTTTTACCATGCAAATGAGCTCCTTATTTGTTTATGGCTATCCTCTGGCAAACTCGCAGGAAAGTCATCCCTTCAATTATGGCATCTGGCGATGCTTCAGTGATGACTTCTCATAATGAATATTCATAAGAAACTTTCGGCGAAGCAGCTGCCAACATCGCCAGAACATTACCACAGCTTGTGGTAATGCTTTGGCACATTGATAATGGCTAATGAATATTCATAGATTTCAGTAATGTTCATATAATAGATTACCTCCCTTTAAGAGAGAGATTAGCTCCCTTGAAAATTGACTATTATCTCCCTTAAAGGGTATCCATTGTTGGTTACCTCCCTTGAGTAATACATTATAGGATATTGCCCCTGAATTAAATATTTCAAGTGCTTACTGGGTAATTCCTTATTCTTTCGTTGATTTTATTTTTCAGTTTTTGAACATGAAACAGTTTGGATCCAGATCAGGCCTAACTTTTGTCCTGCGATTTTGTTAGGCCTGATCTGGGTCTAAAATGTATGCAAAACTTACCAGCAGATAAAACTTTTCGGGACAAAGCGATCAAATATTCAATGAATCGCTGTTACTG
>CAXHUL010000469.1:0-19000 GCA_964019695.1 Loripinus fragilis | reverse complement strand
ATCTCTACAAGATTGATGCCTGCTTTAGATTATTATCAAAATTCAATCTCATCAATGCCCCACACTTTTATCAAGCGTAACCAGGCGTAGGATAATGGCATGCAACAGTCAGAACTCCTTTCTAAACATAAAACTGAGCGTAGAGTGTAGGACAATATAACCCCCCCCCCCCTCCGGACAAATCCCCCCCTGCTCAAATTTGTATACGTGGACATAATCCCCCCATGAATTTTGCAACGTGGACATAATCCCCCCTATGAATTTTACAACGTCGACATAATCCCCCCTATGAATTTTTAAACATGGACATAAACCCTCCCGACCGAAATCCCCCCCACCCACACACACACACACACACGCGCGCGCAATCGGTACTTTATTAGAGAGTCCAAAACATATCTTAAAGTTCATTAAAATCTGTCATATGGTTTGGCTTCAGTTCAGGGCCAAGGACTGTGGTCCTGATCTGGGTCCAAACTGTTTGCAAAGGTTATCAGGAGGTGTCAAAAGTCACCACTTGGAGGTAAAGGGTTAATAAGACCCATTTAGAGTGTTAAATAAAAATAATATTTTATGCAATGCAAAAGCTCATTGTTAAAATTATTATAAAATGACAGTGTTTTTTCCAACAATTAATGGGAAAAACACTCAGCAAAAACAGCCATTGTCCTCTCAATAACCTATCAATTATCTCAAAACTTTGATAACAATAAGTTAATTAGGCAAACCAGAAAGTTAATAATTGACCTATTAGCACTCAATTAAACCAGTAATTTCTTTTCATCACATTTAAACATTAAGTAAAGAACAAAAAGATGCAATTATAGGAAATACTGTTTTTGAAGCTCTGAGAACCCATCAAGTGAAAAGCTTGAATGAATTGTGTGAGGGGGGATTTCATCCGGGAGGGGTTATGCTGTAAAATCATGGGAGGGGGAGGGGAGTGTAGGACAAAAGCCCACATTTCAAAAGTATCACTGTTAAATGCATATAAGTGGGTTTTTGTCCTAGTGGGCTTTTGTCCCAGTGGACTTTTGTCCCAGGGGGCTTAAAAATAATAATAATAATAATATTTTGTTCTAGTTTCGTCCAGTGGATTTTTGTCCTAGTTGAGTGTAGGACTAAAGCCCACTAGGACAAAATCCACTGGACGAAAGCCCACTAGAACAAAAGCCCATTGGGACAAAAGCCCACAAGGACAAAAGCCCACTTATATACATTTAACAGGGAGTTTTTGAACTGATGGACAAACGGACAGACGGTCCTAAGATGAAGAATCTCCCTTCTTTCTCAAATCTGACATTTCAAACATCTCTTTGTTTGGCACCTCTCATAAAAGAGTATGCTAATTGTTACTACCAGACCAAAGGTCATTTGCATTAATTAGACATATGTTTCCCAATTATAATAGATTGTTTGTACCATTTCTTCAATTAACAATGCGTAGTCAAAAACTCGTATCTTTGATAATTACACTTTTCAGGAGAGACAAAAATTGAATAACTTTTGCTAGGAGTGTCCTATATTGCTGAAAGTCAGACAGGATTATATTTAGAAACATCCAAATTCACTGTTATTGGTGTTTTGACTTCCCGGTCATTATGAAGAGTGTGTCATTTTGACCATTTTTCGCGGAAAAACCAAATAGTTACGACATTTTGAGCATCTTTTTTATGGCAAAACCTCGCATCTCGGTAAAATGAGCACCAAAATAATGAAATTTTCATAAATAGGATACTTTGATGCTTTTACGATATTTTGATGCATGATTGATGCTTTTTAAGGGGGTTCTAATTGGTATTAGAGCTACGAGAATTTGACAGAATGTGCGCCATGCGTTTGGTATTCCCGCGTTGACGAAAAGTTATTTCGGTAAAAATCAAAGTTACGAGAGTTTGATTCCCGACCCAAATTAAGTTGTTTGTAACAACACACAGGAGAAATAATAATGTCAGTAAAACACACTGAATATGCGATTACTCTCAAGGAGCAGTCTGATCAGTGCTAACAGTTTGATAAAAGACTTAAACTTACTTTTTTTCAAAGAAGTGGGCTTTCGTCTACCCTGCCAAATTAAGCAGTGGGCTTTTGTCCTAGTGGGCTTGTCCCAGTGGGATTTTGTCCGCTGAGCTAAGCTAAAACATGCGCGGACCATGAAAGTTTTTCAGAGGGGGGTCCGACATTTTTTAGTTAATGAGTGGATCCCAATACCACTAAAAATCGGGCCATCATTGGCCCGCCAGCGAAACGCCATTTAAATGGCATTTCGCTGGCGTACCGATGATGGCCCATTATTAAATGCTGGCTTGATAGCTTTGTGATTTTTCATGGGATCCGGACCAGTATTGTTAAGAAACCCTATATTTTTGTGATTTTTCAGTGGGGTCCGGACCCCCTGTCCCACCTCTGGATCCGTACATGCTTATTATGACAAACGATGGCAGTACACGAAAGGCTGTGTAAAATATCATAGGCAGTTTTGATATGGTGGGTCAGCATCCTGTATAAAACTTTGACATTCGTTAGAAATAGACCTGCTACGTCGTTCATAAAAGTGTATGTAAATGTGTTTTTGCCTGTTTGTGTGTGTGTGTGGAGGGGGGGGGGATAATTGTTGAGTTCCTAGCTGTGCATTTTCACTCTTAGACACAGCTTCACCATATCTTTTAGACATAATTTCGTGAACGAATATAATTCGTGCAACGTTGTTCAATATCAAGTTAAAGACTGCTACAAGAGTTATAACTATTTTGTAATAAAACAAATGTGGGCACAGAAATGTGGATGAGTAAAATATTTACTTGACAGTTGTTTCTGAATCAACTGCACATTAAAGTGCTACTTTGATTAATGCCAAATTTTGTATATTGTGTCAATTTCTGAGGTGTGAGACGTTTTTGGAAGTGTTAAACATCTCGTTGAATAAAGGGTGTGAAATTTTGATATGGGACTAAACCAATCGCTGGTAGGCAATTATATGATAGGCGTCGATCTTATGTGTCGTCCAATCAAGAGCACTCTACGGATTTACCTATTGGATGTTTTTTGTTACGACTTATGTACTTAAAACATTTCGAAAATCACATTTCACTCATGCTCTGCAACCAAATACTTTGAGAAACTAAAGACCATAAAGTGCAAGCCCATCTTGGTATTTATTTATTTATTTATTTATTTTTTTATTTATTTATTTATTTATTCATTTATTTATTTATTGCTACTCATAAGTATCAACTTTGTATGTTTGGAGTAGACATGGGGGCTAATTAAAAATGGTGTACTTTTCAGGTCTGAAAAATTTGGAAACAATGGTGTCTGTTTTGCAACTATTGTATAGATGAGAGTGTCAATTGAGTTTACTGATTAGCGAATTATTGCCCTAATTTTTTGGGCATAAATGTAACTGAATAGCGATTTTTTGGACTAAATTACCGAATAGCGATTTTTGTGCCTGAATTTTACTGACAGGCGATTGTTGGGCCCAAATTTTACTGAAAGGTACCCAATTTAGACTCTCATAGATAGTGTGTATGCGGATACAATATCAATGTTTTGCACGCATAGTTTCTGTTTTTAGTAATAACTAAATAAAATGGAGATAATGCGTGCGGAAATTTTACTTTGCATCCGCACACTTAAGGAACACCCCATACGACATGCTTAGTGTAAAATGTTTACTGCAAATTGCTAAATGCATTCATAAAAGAGGCGATTTGCTAAAAGCAAACAGGGTCTTTCTATACATATAGAGTCCCCAGGGGTAGCAACCTACGTCATAATATGGATGTTGCAAACACGTAGTATGGCGTCATCTTTGATTTACGAGGTAAGCTGTACCCTTCATATAACATTAAACAAATAAGTGTCTGTCAAAACTAAGCAGTTGTAGTTGGTGCCTAATAGGCCACTGGCTGGATATGGTTTACCTCCCCCCCCAGGGGGAATTTTGTAGACCATATTTTTCTTGAAGCCCATCATCTTGCGAGGATTTTGCAACATGTTAGCCCTCTGACAATGGCAGCGTTAAGCTGTAACAGCCTGTTACATACGTTACCCTACAAAATATTTGATAATTAAAATTCTTTTTAAGACTTCAGAAAAGTGCAAAAGATAAGGTAAAATTTCCAAATTGATTACATTTTCTTAATAAGCTATTACTGGGCCACAGATTATGACATTTTAAAACAAATATAGTTACCCCCGATGTAGTGTATGTTACATTTTTTCATTGAACCCCCTTTTAAATGATAAATGCATCTAATATAGTTTGTCTTAAAATTTTATTGAAACCAGTTTATGTTCATTAATTTGGTATTACATTAAAGATATTTTATTTACCTTTTCAAAACTGCAAACATTACGTTTCTATCTTATATACTTTTTGAGTTATTAGATGATGAACATGGTACCCCAATATCACAGAAAAATGTAAAATGTAATTCTCCAGGCCTCGCGCTGGCTATAGACCCCACTTCCCCCCAGGGGGAATTTCGTACACTATAATTTCCAGATACTACATTATATAAGCCACAAAATGAAATATGTTAGCCCTCTGAGAGTGGCAGCGTTAGCAGGTAACATCATGTTACATACGTTACCCGCAAAATAACATTAAATTTTCCTGATAATGTCTCCAACATGACATATTCACACTTTTTTTGAAGTCTGGCACGGGTTTAAGAACTTCTTATAGCATAGTTACATAATTTTAGCATTTATTTTTATAAATGTCTTGAGTTTTTGCCGTTGTATATGTTACTTAAAGTGTTTCATATGTCATTTCCAAGTATCAGTATGGCAGTTATTGACTACATGTATTACATCCGTCAGTGAATATAGTAAATATATAAGGATGCTATTCAAATGAATTAAAGTTCCTTATTATGGTGTCTTACACTATTTTACAGCCCAGGTTACATACGTTACTCTCTGAATACCATTAAACATTCAAGATATGGTCTCCAACACGACCTGCTTGTAAATATTTGCTTGCTGGCACAGGTCCATGTACTTCATTTTACTCTGGCTCATTTGCTGACGAAGTAACTGAAGACATAAACTACATAAACCCTCTTTTCTTTTATAAAGACATCAAATATAGTTGACATAATACTCATAGAAAGTTTGTAACCTTCAGTGCAATGTGCGAGTAACAACTTAAAAGATCAAAGAAAACCCATCAAGAGCAAACCTTTATATATTATCCAAGGGTTTTAAAGAATTTTCCTAAACAACTTATTACTCCTCTATCAGATTTATCTTGCAAGGATTTTGCAATATGCTTAGTAGCACTCTGGTAATGGCACCATTACCCTGTACCAACAGCCAATTATATATATTACCCAACAACATCTTTGATAATTTTAGTAAATGACATGACTTCTGAAAAGTGCAAACCATAAGGTAAGATTTCCAAATTGGCTATATCATCCAAGTAAGCTATTTTTGCATCACAGCAATGGACCTTTGAAAACAAATATGCACCCCAAAATGTAATGTATGTTACTTTCTTTCATTATATCTATATAAATGATTTATGAAACTAATATAGTTTGATATTTTTTTTTTATTTGAATGTGCTTACTAACTCATTTTGTATTCAAGAATGTTTATGTACCTTTTGGAAACTGCAAATATTATGTTTCTATCTTTTATAAGGTTTGAGTTGTTGAGTTTTGAACATGGTAACCCCATATCACACAAAATGTGAAATATAATTCTGTGGCTCTTTTGTTAGGGTTCGATCAAGATTTCTTTCACCCCGAGGTGTTCCATTTCCTTCCGGTTTATTTTCTGCACATTTTGTCCATATCTGGAAAGCCTCACTTGATTTCATGGGAAAGACTAGATAGTTCAATCTTTGTATGTACATCTTAAGGACAGAAAAACAGGGTGGAGGTATGCTCATGTTCATTCCATTTGAAATAGTCAGTATATGAGTATGGCTTTGGTACTTTTTTCAGAAACATGTCATACTGCAGCTTATTCACAATTACATAAATAGCACATGTTAGGGCTTAATATCACTAGAGCAATTCTTTATTTGTTTTCCTACCCTTCTTAGAATGTTGATGAACTAGTGGGGGAGGGGTTCTCTATCAGTTTGATAGGAATAACCTTTCCGAAGTACTAACACATTGGTAGTGTCACTATCTGTTAAACAGTGTATGACTGTAGATCTCTTCCCCCATATTCTGGCCAATGCTGTTGACATTCAGAAGGTGCACCTTTTGTTGCATACACCATTGTTGAACAAAACACCCAGGTTATCCTCTGCGAGAATGTTGGTAAGACTTTATAGACTGCTGCTTTTACATTGTATATATGTATCAGTGACAAAACCAACATGCCCTGCCTTTAGTGCCTGGTTGAATACTGGTGCCATCAGATCCATGAAGGTGACAGGAAAAGCTATTATGCTCTGTAGTTACGGCATTAACATCAAAGTTATGTGCAGCACTACATGACCAATCTAATGTTGGTTCAATGTGTGATTGCAAGCCATGCTGAAGTTTGGACTGGTCAGTTTTGGTGGAAATTCTATGAGGAGTTGACAGTGACCATGGTACAGGTCCCAGAAGGAACGGCAGTGTCAAATCAAGTTTTACATAATGTCCAATAGAAAGTAGGTCATGCTTACCAAAGACGCTCCTTTAAGCTCTCCTCTGGCTGTTTACGTTTTGTAAATTGGGCAATTTCTTCTTGCTTGGCCTCACAAGCATCAAACCTTTATTACATGTAGCTTGCAGCATTTTATGGGGGATGTGAAAGACATATTTTTTAACTAAAAGTGAGTCAATGAAGTCTGCAACAGCCTTCCTGTTAATGTCATCAGCCTCAATAAGATCCTTAGCTATGCCACGCTTATTAGCGGGCACACCTAAAGACAAAAAGTACAGTTCATTGTCTTCCAAACTAGAACTAAAAGGATTGGTGAAGCCTGAAACTGCCTCTAGTACTCATTTTACTTTGCATCTGAGCAGATTGAAAATTTCAATTTAGTGCATTGAAGAGTTGTTTCAATGTATTGAGCTCTGATGTGATGAGTAATACACCATTCCATTTGTAGTACGAAGCGTAGTTCTAGTTGCTGAAGCCTGTATTTAAATAACTCTTTATTGTTTGCCTGATAGTCATGTCAAAAGCATTTCTCAAGCAAAAAACCAATGGTTGTGACACACTAAACCCATTTTGTTCGAGAAGCTCTTTGTATCTGCGATGTGTAACATTTTTATGAGTGTAATCAGTTACACAGGTACATATTGTGCGTAGTTGTTGTGATCGTTTGCAATGAACATTGGGAACAAGGCATACAGAAAGAGATGACATGCAATTCAAAGTTGTTTTCCTTGTAGCCCTAATCAGTGTCAACACCATCTGAATCATATCGATATACCTTGCCCAGAACTGAGCTGTTTCACAGTGACTGTCTTTCAGAACTTCCGATTTAAATGCGTGGTATCTATACTGTTTGTGTGAGCAAACAGCGAAGGTTGATAAGTCACATTATATTATTAGTTTAAGTCACCATAAATTAATAAGGAACTTCAATTTATTTCAGCCTTATAAAATTTCTAAATTTTCTGACAGACTTTATACACGTATAGTCAACAACTTCTATACAGATACTCAGAATAACTTATGTATCATTTGGTAACGCACATAGCAGTTAAAGCTCAAGGCATTTATTAAATGAATACTTAAAATAGGTAAACCATGTTAAAAGAAGTACATAAACCCGTGCAAGCATGCAAATAAGTATAAACAGGGCTTGTTAAAGACATTAACTTAAATCTTAAATGCTATTTTGAAGGTAACATACATAACATGGACCTGAAAAATAGTGTAAGAGACCATAATAAAAAAACTCAAAATCATTTAAGTAGCAGCCTTATCGATTTACTATACTCTGTGACAGATGTAATACACATAAAGTCAATAAATACCATACTGATACTCGGAAATAACGCAGGAAACACTAAGTAACGTATACAACGGTAATTACTCAAGACATTTATAAAATTAATACTAAAAATATGTAACTGTGTTATAAGAAGTTCATAAACCTGTGTCAGCATGCAAATATGCACTAATATGTCATGGTTGAGACATTATCAGGGATGTTCAATGCTATTTTGGGGGGTAACGTATATAACGTGCTGTTACACGTTAACGCTGCCACTCTCAGAGGGCTAACATCTTTTATTTTGTGTCTTATATAATGTAGTTTTAGAAAATCATAGTGTACAAAATTCCCCCTGGGGGGGGAGGGGGGTCTATAGCCAGCTCAAGGCCTATAACATCATACTTGAACAGAATATATTTAAGGATTGAAATGCAGATTTTTAGCTTGCACTGGATGATGCAAAACATTAGGCTTTTTAATGTCTGTGAAGCCCGAAGGGCTTCTCGGAGACATTAAAACGCTAATGTTTTGCATCATCCAGTGCAAGCTAAAAATCTGAATTTCAATCCTTATATTTACATTTTATATTATTAATCAAACATACTTAATTATCTTCCACCCAAATTCGCTGGTGATCCTTGAAAAATGAAATATTGTAATTGTAACGGAGGTGTTGGAACAGCCAGGAACGAAAGTCCTGTACATAACGTCGTGGCGATACGTGAATGACGTCACGCAAATGTTGATAAACAAAGAAAGCTATTGGTTGACGTTGACGTTACTCCACCTAGAGGCGCGACCTAGACCACGTGACTGCTCAATGTTTTGCATCGAGAAATGCAAGCAGCTAGGAATTATGGTTTCATCTAAGGTAGCTACATTGAGAATGTAAATATAATGCCTTTATAATCATTCACCCACAAATATGGAAGCGTGTGACTGCTAAGTATTTGTATAATTTTACAAAGGGAAAAACTTCCAAAGCGCCATACTACGTGTTTGCAACATCCATGCTATGACGCAGGTTGTTACCCCAGCTAAATGATAAGTGCTAAATGAAGACAACTGGGCACAAGTTAACTAGGCCCACATAAAACTCGACTCAAGTCATCTCGAACCAAGTTCAACTCGGCCCAAATTCATAAGACAACTCGACCAATATATGTATTTTAATACGAGCTCGGAAGTCCAGACAACTTGCACCAAGATTATTTGTGCATGTGCATGAATGATTTTATCAGTCTGGCTGTACGTTTGCATGTATAATGCGTAGCCTTGGTTTTTATACACATGTCGGCATGTATGCTTCTATATGCTCATCAATCAGAAAACGTATGTGGAAATTAGCCTCTTGTATTCTCAGTTTTGTTCTGTTCTGTTTCCATTAATCTGTCCAGCTGTAAATGCGCATATGCTTTTATTAATTTGTCTGTCTACACAGGCGCATATTGTGTCGTTCATGCCCCTAGTTTCAATCCGGCTGCCGGTCTGTGCATGCGCATGTATCTTTCTATCAGTCTGTATATTCGCGTGTATGCATGTTTTACCAGTCTGTCCGCACGTGGGTTTATCAGTTCCGTTTCTGCCTCTATGCACACAGGTACATGCTGGTTGTATGCCCCTTTCAGTCCCGTATCTTCTTGATCGTCATCTTCATCTTTATGTATGAAAGAAGGAAATGCTCTCGCGAATCTGTGCATGCGCACTTGAGCCTTGTTTGTTCAAAAATGCAACAAGTATCAAACTCGCATTACATTGTACTGTCTCAAATGACAGGAGTATCTGTCCTTATTACGTTAATATAGCAATAATGCATATTATAAGAAATTTTGGCGTTTCTGCCAGTTATGATCTTTGCCCAGAATGTGATCACTCTTGCTTTACCTGGATTTCTAGGTTCACAATAAATCATGATAAGTGCGGTGCTGCTTTTCATTTTCAGTATACTTTTACGAAAATCTAACTACAACAACAAACTAACTTTTATTTGCGCTCAGATAACAATATGTTACATATGAGCAGATATAACATGCATAATAATATTTCATATCGTGATTTTTTTTTCTAAACCAAACGTTTCACTTCCACACAATAATATTGGTACAATTGTCTGGTCAAAAGGCTTTAAGTGGCAATCTACTTGCAAGTATATAGTTAACACATTAATTGCCAGTGCTGATAGGTATTCTATATGTACAAGAAAATGCGTTCACTTATTGAGAAGAAAGTGGTCTTAGCATACCTCAATCCTTATTAAAGACCAACACCCGGAAAAAGGCAACAAAACGAACCGTTTTGCAATTAGCGAGTTTTATGCATAGATCAGCACGTACTCGGACCCAGTAATACATGTTATTTTGGGTCTGAGGCACGTATTATGATGGACACAAAATACAATGTTAACGATTCATGACATCATTTACATGTAAGTGTGCTGCTCACAGCTGCGACGGGCTACCCAACTCTTCTCCACTTCGTTTCGCATTGCGAAATGATGGTGTGGTAGGATTTTATCAGCTCTAGACCAGCAAGGTCGTTCGTACTATCCTGAACCTTAAATTTACCAACATATTAAAGATGAGAGCTTTTTGAATTGAATACACACATATGTTTTAAACTGACAAGATTTTTTTTTTCAATCTACTTCGCGTGCACGCAAAGCTCGGCTACAGAACCTCATTTCAGTATTCCCTTCAGAGTGTTGTACATGATTTATTTCGTGCTCAGCTGAGTTAAGTATGGAAAAGGTTTTATAAGCTCATGGCCTGTTTTCTTACGACGAGGTTTGAATGTTGTTGATCTGGGCCGGAATTACAATTGCCTCCTTAGAGTTAAGGAAGACTTAAGTTAAGTATTAATATTTCAACATGCTATATCAGATGCTAAATACATTGCCTGGGTCGATGCAGTACTTGTGGTCAAAGATACCATTGTGATTTACAGAAAAAGTGAAACTATTTTGTTTTTAATCAGTTTGAAACGTTATTTTTCGCATCCTCAAAAATCAATACTTAACTTGAGTCTTCCTTAACTTTAAGGAGGCATTGTAATTCCGGGCCCTGGGCCCAGAACTATAATACCTCCTTAAAGTTAAGGAAAACTTGATTTAAGTATTGATATTTCAACATGTTACATTAAATGCTTAATAAATTGCCAGGACCGATGCAGTATTTGTGGTCAAATATATCTATAGAAAAAAAAAGAAACTATATATTTTGGTTTAAATCAGTTTGAAAACGTTTTTTTTTCGAATCTTGAAAATTCAATGCTGAACTTAAGTCTTCCTTAACTTTAAGGATGCATTGTGAATCTGGGCCCAGATTGGTCTGCTTTTTTAGTATAAATATATAAACACTATATATATATATATATGAGCCGCACGTGATTTCCAATAACGTGGTATTTCGAGAAGTGTAGACTCAGACAAGCCCCATTTAAGCTAACAAATTTTAAACGTTGCTCGGTCAGTAGCTTAACAGTCAAATAATATTCAAATGACTAGCAAAGTTGGCACATACCACATTGTTGAAAAATCAGGCATACCGGGGGTCTTCAAACGGTTTATCACGTTGGAGACAAGGATGTCCCCGGAATGCGCCGGTATCGCCCCGACGCCGTCCTGGTGGAGACACGGTTGTTCCTTTGTCGCCCCGGTTTACCACGGTATTTGACATCCTTGGTTACTCCCGGCGAGTCCCGGTTGTTTTAAACATTAAAACAGCCGAGGACATGAGCCGGTTCGACACGGTTCATCCCGGATCTCCAAGGTTGTCCACGGCGCCGCCACGTTTGTGACACGGTTCATCACGGTTCAACCGGAATGAACCGGCACCTTATACCGGGACAGTGAGAACGGGGCTTAAAGCTCGAGGCGAGTTCAACGATGCGAGTGCTCTCGGGCGCTCGTTGTATTGATGCCAAGCTTTACACATTTCGAATACAGATATCTACAAACAACGAGCACCAGCAATCGCTCACATTGATGAACTCGCCCCCCGAGCGCTCGTGAACACACACATTATTAAACTCGCCTCAGATTTCTGTTAAGGCAGCCATTTAAGTCCACAAACATCTGTACCAATGTTGACTGCTGAGAACCTTTGAAGAAAGTTTGGACCAAGATCAGGCCCGACCTTACGTTCATGCGAGAATGCACCCATGTGCAGTCTCGTATCAGCCTGTTGGATCGAGAGAAACTCTTTTTCTGTTTTAGCGCCCATTTCTGCCCTTAATCACCTGCAAATATAGTAGTGTCGTCCGCTTTTCAAACAGCTTGAATAAAATCTTGCCCGACTTATAGTTCTTGCAAGAATGCGCGCACGTGAAATCTCGTCATAACCTTCGGTGCTGGAGAGGAAAATGTTATATTTTTAACGCATATTTCTGTCCAATCATCTGCCCATTGTGTTATTTTATTTCTTTCTTTTTTTTTTGGTTAAATTTATAGCATTGAGTTTTCTTGCAGAAATGCGCTTATGTACCTCTGCTCGAAGGGAAAGTGTTTCTTTTTCAACAACCATCTTCCGTTTTGTGTTACTTTTCTGTCCACCATCCTTTGCCCGTTTTATAGCACTGAGTGTTCTTGCGAGAATGAGCGCATTTGCATTCTCTTATAATTCTTCGCTGATCGAGGGAAAAGTATAATATACTATTCAAAAAGTTTTGCATCACCAAATATATACCACATTTTTAAGTATTCGTTTCTACGTAAACCAAACTTGATTTTTGAATTTGAAGGTTTTATTCAGCTTCTGACACAACAAAAAAATGTTTGGAAACATAATGTGGAAATCTGTCAAATTGTATTTTTCCTGTATACCCAAATTTTTGATTTTTTTAAAATTTAGTCCACCGATTTTTCATGGGCTAAAGAAACTGTTTTGGCCAAAAAGAAATGTGAAAATGTGATTTTTGACCAAAAAGCTGTTAACTTTGAGATTTTTTAGAAATTCTCTGTCAAAGCTTGGGATCGTTGGTACATCAAAAACGATATTTTTTGCACCTAAACCTACTACCAGCTCTTTTAAAAGCATCCCAAAAATCCATTTTCAGAAATTTCAAAGATTGATAAACATACACTAATTTAATCAGTAAGGACCACAGCGAGATTCGAATCCACGACCATGACATCTCAGTCCTATATCAGTCGTCGTCAATATCAGCGCTTCCTGAACATCGTTTTTATGGGATATCTCAGTGGCCGATGTTTTGTGAAGTGCTAGGCGGAGTTGTCATGGTCGTGGGTTCGAATCTCGATAGAGGCAAAATATTTACAGCATCTATCCGCTCAGTTGATTCATCTACTGTATGAATCTGCATCAGTTTCTGATCCTGTGTAGCTCGAAAGCAATGAGTTTTGTGAATTTTATATTTCCGCACATCTGCTATTTATATGATTTCACTTGTCCTTGGATCCTTGGATCTATCAGGCTTTCATTTGCGAACTAAAAAGTTGCCATCCATTGAAAAGGAACCAATATACGACGTGTACTGCATTATTCGTCGTCAATATCAGCGCTTCCTGAACATCCTTTTGGGGATGTCTCAGTGGCGCAGTTGGTGTAGTGCTAGGCGGAGTTTTCATGGCCGTGGGCTCGAATCTCGCTAGAGGCAAAATATTTACAGCATCTATCGGCTCAGTTGATTCATTATATATATATTTGTCTACATTGACCTGAGACTTATGCATATCAAATGACATTTCTTCCAATCTTCGGCAATTTTCGTAAAATGTGTGTGTGTGCTTTAGATTGTGGCACAATTACTTTTATGAATGAAAAAAATCACGATTCCTCGATAGCCTAGTAGAGAAGAGGATGTCCGTTGCACTCAAAAGATGTTGGTTTGGGTCCAGTAGCATTTCATTTTTTAACTTGTGAGTTTATTCGTTTTTATTCTTGATTTGTGTAGACATGGAAATATTTATTTGAATCTGACATACGTTTATTCAACAAATACACACGTAAAAACGCGAATGTAATAACTCTATGCACGCTGGATGATTTTAATACTTTTGTCGTCATCTGCTGACTTTGTTTTCAAACTTAACTTGTTCAAAGCATCTTTCAGGAACACTATCAGAGTGTCAAACGGTCTGTATTCCGATCAGGATCGATGTTCTATCGGTACTGATCTGGGAACAAACTGTTAGTAAAGGTTATCAGCAAACAACAAAAGTCGCTACTGACAAGAAAAGAGAGAGGAAACCTAGGAAATAAGAAAATAAAAGCGACTAAATATAAATGAAAGGTGTATAGGCCACCACGAGATGACGTAAAATATAAGAACAATCTTCAATTTAAAACAGGATACAATTTAACAATTATAAAAATAATAAAAAGATTTTTCCAAGTTTCGAATCAGGTAGACTTGACCTGTAAATTGCCACCTAACCACGAGGCTATCAGACCATTTGTATTAATGAATCGACATTATCTTCGTATTCCTGTTAAAAGCATGACCAAGGTAGGAGTACTTCACGAAAACGCACGAATATCACGAAGATTTTGGCGAAAATGAATCAGTCTCATGTCAATTTGGGCGAACTATATATTTCAGCGCATACAGTCAATATTCGGACATGATCTGAATCCAATAAATTTGTTCTCAGAATATATTCTTGAAATGATTGGGGTGGGGGGGGGGATGGGATGATTTTGAGAAAGAACACGAACGGACATTGCATGTGGAAATAATTTATTCAATTGGTGATACTTTTTGAGAAAGTTTACGTAGTTTGATATTAATAACCCTGCTGTTAAACATTTATTTCTGAATTCGTTTTTTTCCGTTTTCTTCAGACGATGTCAGAGGTAGATTCATCCGACGACGACTTCCAGACTCCAAGATTACCCCGGACAGGTTCATCAGAGACAGGCAGAGGGCGAACGCGTGAGTACTTATAAGAATTTGACAGGAAATAGTGTGTGTAGTAATTTTCATATTAATACATACATTTAAGAAATAGATCAGCTTTAGCAGTGATTTGTTGTGTATTAATTCACTGTTTGGAGGGCTGTTGTAAAGATCAAATCACGAGCGCGTAGCGCGAGTGATTTATCTTGGGACAACTGACCAACAAAAAGTGAATTATTACTAAACAATTCACGTACAAGAGCTGATCTATTTCTATTTTAACACACATTCTGTTAACGACGAAAACACATTTGAAGTAACTCCGTCATTGCACTGAATATTTCCCGCCAATAGTTGGACTGTGTTGCATACGTTTACATGTATTTGTAACATATTTCAAGCGTAAAAACGACGTTACACCGTCTGACCCCATGGCTGACGTCATTTTGCAGTAACTAATGCTAGTGCGCGCTTTTAAAACAGTGAATTATTGTTTGAGAAGTCAGGCTTTATAGGCGAGGTGTGTTAGAATATCCGATATATCACAGTTTGTTACCGTTGGCTCCATATGCGAAGTGTGTTAGAATTGATGTTATAGCGATATAAAATCAGTCAAGATCCAGCTTAGTGAATCTTATTTTTGTTTGTGATGACCATCATATTGTAATAATAATTATTTTATTATCATATGAACTGTGCTCGAGACTTAAACAATGTAGCCTAAAAAGAGTTTTACAAGCATTCTTTAGGAAAAAAACAAAACAAAAAAAAACAACAACAACAAACTTAAGGATTTTTACTGTTTTATATTCTTTTAAGTATTACACCACTAAGTATTGAAGAGACATTTTTTATTTGACATAGGCCTATAATGCTCTTCACATTTGGAGGAAACAAAGAACATTATTATTATTACTCATTGAGACGGTTCTAAATCTTTTGAGTACCCACAACGTATGTTTTGGTATAGAAATAGGAAAATATGTTATTGGACACACGCCCCCTTTAATACCTGGAGGCTTGCATTACTAATTGATACATTGTCGTAAGGTCGGGGTGGGGGACTTCCTCTTATGACATAATACGGATGTGCGTGCCCCCTTTTTCAGCGCTGCCAGGTAAACGATAAGGCCACCCCCCGTTCCTAAGAAAACATATATGACTGACCCAGTTTTTCACCATTGTGATATGAATGGTCCCGTTATCTGACATTCCTGTAAGATAATACTCATATTTTTGCTCAGATATTCAGCTCAGAAACCAAAATTGTGATATTTATTTAGACAGCAAAGTGAGTATCTATATAAAAATCAAAGAACAGTGGTTAACAGTATATGGATATGTAAACATTTTGTTCAATCAAGTATATGAATAGGTCATTTTTTATCGAAGACCAGGTATATGATTGTTTACATCACACTGGTAAATGTATATGTCGAATTGCTGGTATTTACGCGTCTTCCCGAAACTTCATAGAACGGAAGTGGTAGATATTGATGTTAAATCATATACAGAAAAACATGCCATATGCCTAAAGGACTATAGAATTAGACCATTTTTAAGTATTAGGCATGCACATGGTGATTTATGTAAGCATCTGGATGATCCGTACTCGAATCTATTCCTAAATGCTTACATAAATCGCCATGCACATACTGAATACTTAAAAATGATCTAATTCTATAGTTCTTTAGGCATATGGCATGTTTTTCTATATATGATTTAACACCAATATCTACCACTTCCGGTCTATGAAGTACCGGCAACACTTAAGAAATGAATTCGATTTTTGGATGATTCTATGAACCTTCCAAAAATTGAATTTATTGCTTATATTACATTTTATATTATCAGTAAAGTATCATTTTTCAATTTTCTTCTAACTTGGCTGGTTGTCCAGATATTTTAAATTAAATCAGACACCACGTAGGGTTTGGAAAAGCCGATACGCCAAATTTCCGAGCTTAACGTCATAGCGATACATGTTCAACGTCACGCAAACGTCAGTAAACAAGCAACGTTATTAGATGGATTTGACGTTAGCCCGCTCAAATGGCGCGTATGTGGGTGTGGCTTAAACTGATTTGTTCATGAAGGTATGAACCACATCTCAAATGTAGAGGTTCATTTAAAGACTCGCAGTGGAAATGTAAATATGCGTAAATACCAGCAAATCGACGTGCACATTTACCTTTCAAAAAACTGGCTCGCACACCCGAACCAAAATTACCCCCAATAGAGACTCTCCTGTAATTTATCTTGAATTCAAACAAAGTAGTCAGAACTTGGGGTACATTGTTTAAATATGCACATGGAATAGCGAGCAGTGAGGACACTGATCAGGCAGTTTCCAGAGGACGGTCTGATTCGGGTCTGCACTTTTTGCTCTGACCTATTTGTCCGAGAGGTTGGGATCGTTGCGGTATATATAATAGGCCTACTAAAAACCACAATAGGCTACTGCCGAGTGCCGTCAGGCATATCTAGTCACCCATGAAGCGTTCTTCCAATTGTGTATTTTTTACATGCCTCACCATGCTCACGTAGATCTACATGTATGTAATAGTTATAAATACTATGGGTTGTCCGCCTGTACGTGGAGATAATCCACGAGCTTTAGCGAGTCGATTATCTTACGTACAGGTGGGCCTCGAGGTGGACAAACATGGTATAACTATTTTATACCACCTACATCAGTGTAGATCTTGCACATCACGAGATATTTCGTGCCAAAGTTGGTAAGGGCTCTGAGGTAGGGGTGGTATAAATGTTGTTCTAGGCGTCTTGTCGTGAACAAAAACCTGAAAAAACCCTGAAAAACCTAATCATTTATATACCAAGAATTTGTGCCAGGAATGCTTAAAATTTGACCATTATGTATACTGATATAATCATAGAATTGAATAATACCGTTATTCGTATTTCTTCAAAACGAAGAGGCAAACGTTTTTTCAGAAAGCTTAACTTTGTACATAAATGCACTATTCGTCACAATACGTCATCAACCACAACGCGCGTTGCTCACCAGACAAGCTGCGAAAACATGATCACAAAACAGGTAAATACAAACTTGACAGCGCATGTATATAACACCTCTTTGTCCTCAACATGTCCGGACACAAAAGCAACATGCTCAAAGCAGGATAAATGTGTTTGTCAACATTGAAGTGCTACCGCACACAATTTCACATTATAGCAAGAACTAGCTTTCGGAACAGTTTGCTGTTATGATTAAGGCCTTCAAACATGATCTCTTTACACCCCAGAGGGGGGGGGGGTACTCTTATATCTTCATGCATACGTAGGCTCGGGTTATTTTTTGGGGTTCAAAATTTTGAATTTCAATATTTTTTGGGGTTTTCAGAAAAATTAAAATTTTTGGTAGTGCAAATGACCAAGTATTCGGCCAGTTCTAGTATTCAACCACTTTGGAAAAGAATTTGCTTTCATTTCACTCCAACAAAGGTTAAAAAGCCAGTTTTATCGTATATTGTTGTCTTGACATAGTGTCTTTAAATTGTGGAAAGAAAATTAAATTTGTGGTTATTCTTTCGTTGCCATGGCAGCAAATACAAAGCAAGGTCAAGGAAAATATATTCATTTTTTTTTTTTGTAATATCTTATAAAACTGGCTGTTAATAATGATGATGTTAATGTATCTGTTTGTGCTTATAAAACTTATATACATGTAATCAAACATAAGTCATTGCCTTCCATTTTAAAAGACTCGCACTCATTTATATATTCAAGGTCAAACTAACCTTCAAGGTCAAGTGTATGGCCTAGATTCTATTTACCCGCTCTAGTATCAACCACCTGAAGAAATTTGCTTGTGAAATGCAAAATCAGCCATTCTCTAGTGATTTCTAATCAAATATGTGTTTAACACAATTACTGAAATGTTAAAAAAGGACAAAAATAGAACATAATGTCTTTAACTAAATACATACTTTTTACCACCAAATGTGTGACAATTGACAATACACTGTGTGAAAATTATAGAGAAAGATAGATTTTGAGATAGTCTTAGAGTGGTTTCATAATAAAATTAAAGAGTCGAAATTGTTTGAAGCTTTTAAATAAATTATGTTCCAGAATATGTCTTAAGGATGTATTTATGATTAAAACATGACTTTTAAACAAGAAAAGTAAGAGATTTAACAGCAGCATTATCATTCATGTCAAGTGGTTGAATACTGACGCAAGTGGTTAAATACTAGAGCAAGACCCCCAAGGGGA
>CAXHUL010000468.1:190591-203314 GCA_964019695.1 Loripinus fragilis | reverse complement strand
ATGCTATAACAATCAAAATCCAAAATGCAAGCAATATGTAAGCTTCTGTGAAAATTAAAATAACCTCAAATTCATTTTACTTATTTCAAATTCATTCATAACTATACATGCTGGTTTTCATCTACAGAACTTTAAAAAAAAAAAAAATCTTTGCATGCTGGGTAATTTTTCATGCTTTTGTTGTCGTCTAATAAATTAAAAAAAAAATTCTTTCAGGAACACTATCAGAGTGTTTAACCATTTAGACCCAGATCAGGACCTATGTTCTGTCAGTCCTGATCTTGGTGCAAACTTTTTGCAAAAGGTTATCAGTGCAAGCAAGGAAACTTTCCTTGACAGATGACGCACAAATTGGCCATCTGCTGCATAAGTGACACTTAAAGGGATCACTTAAAGGGATATGCTGAATATTTTCATGCACTACCCAATTTTTTTGTAATTTATTACCATGCAGATTAGCATGTACGGTAAATCTTGTATTAGTTCGTACAGTAAAAAATAATTATTTTCCGTTGTGTACGAACTAATAAAAATTATTTTTCTGAGAAACGGGACTGTACGAACTAATAAAATGAAATTCTGAATATCGAAAAACGGGACCAAAAACATGCGAAAATTGCCAAAGAGAACGGGGAATTTCTGTTTATCCTTTACGCCTTATTACAGGCTGAACGTCTGATCAGTATTTTCTATTAAACTAACGTTCTTAATAACATGGTGAAAGATTGAAAATAAACAACCAAACATAAAAGTCCGCATTGCCGTATGCAATGTGCGATATACCCGGCGATATCACCCGTTTACAGGACAACTTTACATAGGCCTGCTTTACGGAAGAGATGTCACGTCAGACTTGTTCTATGACGATTGTCTTGATTGGAATCATACTCGGACCCACTGGGTCCGAGGAATCATAACAAAAATACAACTTCTGTTCACTACCGACGGCTAGCTCTACAACGTAACAGAGCAATGTATATCGCAGCTTTCGTTTTTGGTCATGATGTAGATTCTTATTTTCTTAGAACCCTCGAAAATGCAGCATAGAAGTAGACAAGACAATACATGTACGTACATTCAGTCCTACATGTTAGACGTACGCGTACACTCATTGATTTGGAATGAAATCTGAAAATGAAAATGGCGACTTCTAAATATGAAATATGAACAACTGGAACGCAGAAATCTCATGAATCAGAGTAGTACATTTCTCTGCCTTCATATTGTAAAAAGACCCACAACTTACGTTTTTGCGAATGCTTACTCCATTTAAAGGCTTTGTATGAACACCTATATTTCTGCATAGGTTGGTTGGTTCGAGTCTTCATCATACGTCGTATTCCTTGTGGCGACATAACATGCTCAGCTTGTTCGCACACTCCCTTACGTGTTAGCTCGGACCCAATAGGCTGTTAGCATTCTAAGATTATGATAATGGCAATCAATGTAGAACCAGATTCCCATACTTTGTCATCTTCGGTCGCTTGACCATGGAAAAGCCATTACATGAGAAAATCTGTCTTTCGTGATTTGAGGCTGACTGTCTCTTTTACAGCCAGAAACAGGGTTGGATGCACATGCTAGTCTTTGCACTGCTATTTGAACACCATGCTATCCCGTGTACACTTTGCTTTCCATGCGGGAATCCAGGATTTTTCGTCAGGGGGGGGGGGGGGGGGGGTCCGGGTCAATCTGACAAAAAAAGCCCGGACAACGTTTTTTTTTAGTCCTCAGCTTATTTTACTGAAGTCAAATGGTTAATTTCGAAGAAAACTATCATTTTTCAAGGTTCCAGAGGGGGTCCAACATTTTCCAGGGGGGTCCAATTGCTTATACCCTATAGAAACCCATATAACTTGTGATTTTCCAGGGGGGGGGGGGGGGGGGGGGGGGGGCGGACCCCCTGACCCCCTCTGGATCCGCACTTGCTATCTCGACCAGCAGGAGATAGCTTTTTTCCGTTTAGTTGTCGTTGGGTGGTATTTTTCAGTTTTATTTAAATTTTGATAGAATAAGATTCTGTAAGCAAACAGTGGCGTCAGGCGACACCACATGCGGATCCAAAGGGGGGTAAGGGGGTCCGGACCCCCTGGAAAACCACAAGTTATATGTGTTTCTTTGGACACCCCCACCCCCTGGAAGAAGTTGGACCCCCCTCCTCCCCTCTGTAATAAAACCATTGGATCCACTCTGTAAACTGTAAAATAGGTTGCTGACTAAAAAAAACATTGTCCAGACTGTTTTCTGGTCGTCGGGCCTCGACCCCTCCCCTCCCCCCCCCCTCCCTCCCGCCTGACCAAAATTCCTGGATCCGCGCATGAACCCTGTTCGACTTGTTCATAACGTCCGGGTCACTGTTTAATGTGTAATGTACGTTTTCTTGCGTCAAGGCCATCATCACGTGCGACCCAAAACTTTAAAACAACACGTGGCCGGAATTGATGTGCGCGGTCTCTTTGATCTTAAAAAGGATCATGCTGTCTTTGCCCTTGGCGTCAGCTGATATAATTAGCAGACGTTTTGTGAAATGACCAGGCCAAGCAAATAATAAATAAATAAAATGTGAATTCAAACTGTTTGAAACTCTGATATGGGCGGAGACAGAGGGGGCAGGGGGTCCGGACCTCCCCATGAAAATCATAAGTTGCCATTTGTTTCTTAGAAGAAAAACTGGTACGAACCTCCCTCGAGAAGCAATTCGACCCCCCCCCCCCCCCCCCCCACGTTGGAATTGTCTGGATCCGCGCACGCATGTCTGACAGGAATTTTATTTTTTGCATGTAGCAGGTTTAGCTATCATACTTTCTAGAGATAATTGGTAGAACTGATCAGCGCCTTTGTTGTTTGCATACAAAAAAGTTTCTCGCGGAATTGGGTAAAAAAAGCTAAGTTGCAAATTCAAATATAGACGGACGGTAAACGAGAGGCTTTTTCGACCATTTTTTCTTATCTAAAAGCAAGCAATTGTTGCGGTGTTAGTTGGACTATAAGCCTAACTTTAGACATGCACCTTCATCTACATTCCTTGTATGTGAGCATTTATGCCCCTGGCAAGACTGTGCGGATGTGCAGGCTCGTCTGAGCCTTCGCTGGTTGCATGTGCGAGAGGTACCATAATCTCATGAACTGGCTCGTTTCATAGACAGCCCAATGTAAAGCATGATGCATTAGAAATGAAATTGAAGCACGCACATTTAAAGCACAGCTAATTAGTGGGAGTACGTAGGTGTCTGGATTCTTCATCCACTCCAAAACTTTGAGTTACCCGACGAGATTGCACAAAAGCACAGGCTCCCCTGAGCCTTCGCTGATATCATTTGTGATAAACACCAGCCGATATGGTTTCATCATGCTCGGATCCAGTGATGCAAAAAAAAAGACGCATGGGCATATTTATGACACAGAAAGACCAGAAAGAAAGGCTCAATGATCACAGACACGTAGGACACTGTGTGTACGCGCGCGTGGTTGTGTACATGTATTTGATTTTTGTCATGACTGGACAAAATATCTCGGCGATTTGCATCTGTCCGACGTTCATTGAAACTAGCGTTTATCATTGAATAAAAGTTTGGCATGCATCAATGCTGGATGCACGCGCATAAGCGACACTGACGATCGCACTGACAGGCGAAACGCTCCTGTTGTTAACTGACGTGCTCTACGAAAAACGAAAGCATCGTAGACAGACACACTGATTGACAAATGAACGGAAAAAAACGCTGTGTACGAACTATTAAAAATTACAAATAGGAAAAATGACCACTGTACGAACTAATACATGACATTTTGAGCAGCCCAGTCATGAATAATTTATGGTGTACGAACTATTCGAGTGTACGAACTAATACAAGATTTACCGTATGCGTTTGTTGGTACCAGTGACTATTTACCATCTGCAGATAAGTGGTTGTTGTATATATACTGCATTATTCTAGCAAACACTTTACGAGAGCGATATTCATCGAGGAAAAAAAGAACAAAACTAAATCAAAGAATTACATTGGTTTATTTGCGACAATATCTGCGCCACCTATATACATAATATATGTACACGAGAAGTTACGAACTTCAGAAAATATAGATAGGTGTTAGCTTTGAGGGTCAGTTACAATATGTGTTGAGAGTGTGCATTTGTATTCATCACACCAGCTTCTTTTTGTTCAAATAACCTCACTTTAATAATATTACCATTAAACTGACACAGTTCTATCAAAATTTTGGAATCATATCAAATGATCTGATATCTGTGCTGTGAAGTAGCTTTTTGCTCTACCTTATGATCCGATAGATGAATTTCATCGAAACTTGCACAGATACTTATTTGGGACAGCCAAAACGAATTATAAGATTTTGGTGACCTCAACCTTATTTACAAGGTCACCAGGGACATATATATAAAGAAAAAGAGGCTTGTCTGTACTCTATCTTCCTAACCAATGACCAGATTTTGACCAAACTGACACAGATAATTCACTGGGAAGACCTTAATGAATGACTAGAATTCGGTAGCATTGACCTTAATTCCAAGATCACCAGCGTCACATAACTCCTTTAATTGGGTGGGGGGACAACTCCATCTAATGTTATATACTTTCCATTCCTAACTACTCTAGTATGGCTATATTAAACAGTGTCTGCCCTGTAATTTGAGAATACCAATAATTGATTATTTTTTCCTCATGCTCCAAGAATGATCACATAGTTTGTCATTTTTGACAATCTTAATTCAAAGCAATGGGCCATGCCAAAACAAAAGTGGCGGTGAGCTGTCTTTTTAAAAGCAGATTGTACCAAAGAACTGTCTCCAGAAAACTATGTATCAGTTAAATAAGGGGGCACATCAAACTCTCTCCTTGCACCCTCCCTCACCGCTGGTCTCTCTCTCTCTCTCTCTCTCTCTCTCTCTCTCAAATAAGACTCGCATTTACTGAAATGTTGTTGTATTTGCTTTTCAAACGCAATATATCCAAAGATTGTTTGTAAGAAATAATATTGATACGAGCTTGCTAATATGTACATTGTATTACATTTTTGGACGGGAATCTTATGTCTCTCCAGTGATTTTAGTACTCTCAGTGCTTTGATAAGTATGAATTGAATAGTACATTTCAGGTTAAATTTTGCAGAAAAAGTCTTTTTACGGTATATGCCGCATGCGGAACCGACTCGGAGTTACCATTTTTTGGTGTAATATTATATGCACAATAAAATGAGGAATAATTTTATCAGGTTCCGCATGTGGACATGTATGTAATTGAGTCACGAAGCGCACGAGGGTGTTTGGTTTTACCATAGACTTAGTGTTAAGTGTGGTTGATAGGGCATGCATTTAACCCCAAAATTTATCGTAAAATACATTTTAATGAAGAAAATAAATTGTGGACAATAAACTAGAGACTCTTAGGTATCATTTGGTAATATTTTGGAGGGATTTCTTTACAATCAATTTTTTACTGTTAAAGTGGGCCATTTGTAACACAAAACCGTTACACGTCCTTTGGTGTTTAAATGTATCTTGAGATGACGGAGTGTCACATATCATTTCAGTTCACTGTGACCTTGATCTCTGACCTAGTTTTAAGAATTATTTTGTTTGGATAAAATCTCTTATATTCTTTGAGGTAGGAATTCCAAATTTGGTGTATATGCATCTTGGGATGGCGAAGTGTCATTTACCATTTTTGGGTCACTGTGACCTTGACCTCTGACCTAGTTTTAATAATAATTGTGTCAGGAGCATATCTCTTATATCATTTGAGATAGGAATCCCAATTTTGGTGTGTGAATGCATCTTGGGATGGTGGAGTGTCTTGTACCATTTATGGGTCACTGTAACCTTAACCTCTGACCTAGTTTTTAGAAAAATTGTGTCCCGAGCATATCTCTTATATTATTAAAGGTAGGAATCCCAAATTTGGTGTGTGGGCGCAACTTTTGATGGCGGAGTGTCACCTACCATTTTTTTGGTCACTTTGACCTTGACCTCTGACCAATTTGTAGAATAATTGTGTCCAGAACATATCTCTTATATTATTTGAGATGGGAATCCCAAATTTGCTGTATGGATACATCTTTGGATGCTGATGTGTCGCATACCATTTTTAGGTCACTGTGATCTTGACATGGTCAAACATGGTCATGTGGCATATCAAATTGATGGGGGTGATGAGAATAATAGTTTCTAGAGTAATTTTGTCTGGAGCATATCTCCTATATTATTTGATGTAGGAATCCCAAATTTGGTGTGTTGATTCCTCTTGGGATGGTGGAGTGGTGCATTCTATTTTGGGTCACTTTTACATTGACATTGACTTCTGGCCTCATTTCTAGGTTTTTCGTGTCTGGAGCATATCTCCTATATTACTGCTTACTTTCCTCGAATGTGTCTCATGCTAGACCAATTCTTTTGGGGGCATTCGTCACATGACTGTGACATTTCTTGTTTTTTGATAAAAACAAGCTGCTTGCAGTTATAAAATGGCACATTAATTGTCTTTTGAAACATATAGTTAAAACATGAATGTTAAATGAGAAGCTTATTAAATGAAACTATTTAACAACATTTCAATGGTTTTACAGGGGAAGGGTAGTTTAAATGTAAGATAAATGACATTACAATGGGCCCTAATAACTTAAACATAAATATTTGTAGGAAATGAAATGTTCTTGTACAATAAATGAATGCTTGGCCAATTTGATTGTACCGGTACTACCTTAACAACCTTATTTACATTGTTTTTGTTTTAAACAATCGAGGGGTAATGTAGTTAACATGCTGTAACAGCCAAACGCCCCAACCGTCAGAGAGCTAACATGTTTCAAATAGCTTAGCTAGAAACATAAACTTATGCTAACATTTGATTTTAATCGCAAGACACACACAATCTTATATTATATTTCTGTACACAATATTTTTTGCTGCATACTGACATCAAATCGACTTCATATTTGACGTAAAATTGAAGTCTACGTTGAATCGATTTTCATTTTGGTCCTCCTATCGACGTTTTCAACCACTTCAAAGCCATAAACAACATTACAATGGGATTAATTTAGGTGTATACAGCACTAGCAGATAGAAACTGTTTGATTCATGTGAAAATACGGCATGTCATTTTGTGACGTCACTGTGACGTTAATACTGCAAGAAAAAACTGGAAACATCGTTTTCCTTAAACTGCATATATTTCTCTAGTTGAAAATCGACATGAATCACTTTTACCCAAAAATTCTCACGGGAGCCCAAACTTCGACACAGCGGCCTACACTATAATTCTTGCCGACATTTAACATTGAAAACAAGCCATAACATCAGAACCACAAACAGCTGACTCTCAATAGCTTAAAAACTGATAAATTAAGTCAAAATAATTTTGGATACTATGGCTCTTGATAAAGAAAACTTTTGTATTATATTTTCTTATTCATCAGTTTTAACATATGTTTTTGGTGCTCAAAACCGATCTCATTGAGATGATTCTTTTGAGTACCCACAATATACATTTTGTTTGAGAAATAAGAAAATTGACTTCTAATAAATCATCCTAATCAAGAGGCCTGGTAATTATATGGTACAGTACTGAAGTATGAAGATTAAGATATAGATGATGTTTTAGAGGACAGTTATTAGCTTAGCTCGGATAATGTTGAGGGGTTTCACTCACTTTTTTGCCATCCATGTGTGAAGGCAAAGTAGGCGGGTGAGTTGACTCTTGTAGCATATAAACTCTATACATATTTAACAGAAATAGCAGGGGAAACATGTCTGATTAGAAGGGGGATGTACCATAGGCCCAGATAAACAAAATGTTATCCATTAGTTTAATGTTGTTTTAGGTGCTCAAAAACATCTCATTGAGACATTTTTTTTGAGTACCCACAACATAAAGTTTGGGTGAGAAATAAGGAAAATAATTTTAAACTAGAATGCGCAGTCAATGGGGGGCCCCACCCTAAAGTTTTTGACCCACCTAGCACCCCCAAGTCCCACCCCTGGGACATGACCCCAGCAACAGAATGAAAATTCTGTTCAATATGTTTCTATCTTTTATTTGTAAGAACGCACACAAAGGTTGGTATAAAAATCTTAGAATTTGACATGGAAGCCAAAATTTAATGATATTTGACCTTTTGATCTCACCCCAAGGTCACCAGTTTGATCCTAGGATGAAAATTTTACACGCATTCTGTTATGCTCGTCACCCCCAATTTTACCTCCTGGGCGCCCCCAAAGTCCCGGCCCTGGGGCATGACCCAGGCGACAGAATGCAAATCCCGTCTGATATGTTTTGTGTCTTACTTTGTGAGAACACACAGAAAGTTTGGTATAAAAATCTTTGAAATTGACTATGTAATTGACATTAAATATTTGACCTTTTGACCCCTCCCCAGGGGACAGGACCCGAAAAGTTTGCCGTAGCACGCACCATTCATGTGAGTTACTCACACACCAAATTTGGTTGAATTTTGTCAAATGGTTTAAGAGGAGATAGCATAACGGACAGACGGACAGAGGTGATTACACACGGGATAATTACGCACTCAGAGGTCCAGATAAGCTTTCAGTTCAATTGGGTATTTACCCCACAAGATTTTTAGCTCACCTGAGCTGAAGGCTCATGGGTGAGCTAATAGTATACCAGTCACTCCGGCGTCCGTCCGTCGTCTGTCGTCCGTTGTCCATCCGTCCGTCCGTCCGTCCACAATTTCAAACATCTTCTTCTCTGAAACCACTGGGCCAATTTAATTCAAATTTCATATGAAGACTCCTTAGGACGCGGGAACGAAAGTTTGTTCAAATGGTCCTGGTCACATGACCAAGATGGCCGCCATGCCCATATATGGTAAAAACCCTTTAAAAATCTTCTTCTCCAGAACCAGAAGGTTGATGACCTTGGGACTTGGTATGTAGCATTGGGGTAGTGGGGCCTACCAAGTTTGTTCAAATGATGATCCTAGGTTGACCTTGACCTACTTAACATCAAGGTCAAATTTTCTTCCTAATGCATTTAAATGGGCAAATTTCTGAAAAGTTGATTTTTTTGAAAACTGTGGAAGCCTTAGTCATTATTCTCACTTGATATGTTTAACCTAATATGACAATGGCTATAAATAAGTTCCAAAGGTCAAGGTTGACCTTTGACCTTTCAGCTTAGGTCACTCATAATTGAGTCCCATCAATATAGTAAAACATAGTTTTCTCACAAACCATTGGCCAAATTGAATTCAAATTTCATATGAAGAATCCTTATGATAAGTTAGCCAAAATTTATGCAAAATACTTTGGTCACATGACCAAGATGGCCACCACGCCCATATATGGTAAAAACCCTTTAAAAATCTTCTTCTCCAGAACCAGAAGGCCGATGACCTTGGGACTTGGTATGTAGCATTGGGGATGTGGGGCCTACCAAGTTTGTTCAAATGATGATCCTAAGTTGACCTTGACCTACTTAACATCAAGGTCAAATTTTCTTCCTAATGCATTTAAATGGGAATTTTTTGAAAAGTTGATTTTTTGAATACTGTTGAAGTCAAAGTCATTATTCTCACTTGATATGTCAAACCTAATGAGAAAATAGCTATAAATAAGTTCCAAAGGTCAAGGCCACCACACCCATATATGGTAAAACCCCTTAATATCTTCTTCTCTGGAACAAAACACCAATGGCCTTGGGACTTGGTATGTAGCATTGAGGATGTGGTCTGTACCAGGTTTGCACAAATGATGAATCAGCTTGACCTTGACCCACTTTATGGCAAGGTCAAATTTGATTCCTAATGCATTTATATGGGAAAAATCTTGAAATGTTAATTTTTCTATATCTGTTTAAGCCCAAATCATAATACTTTCGAAAAATGTTTAACCTTATGAGACAATGGTTTTATATAAGTACCAAATGTTAATCTGACCTGTGACCTTTTATCTAATGCCACTCATTTGGACTGCCACATACCTATCTAAACATTGGTTTCTCAGAAATCACTGGGCTGTTTGATGGAGTATCCATAAGATTGTTTTAGGTCACTTAACCGAAATGGCTGCAGCCCCCATATATGGTAAAACAAAATATGTTTTATTAATATAAGTGGTAGTTGACCTTGACCTATTTTAACATTATTAAAGAGATCAGGTGAGCGCCTCAGGACCTTCAGGTCCTCTAGTTATGAATTGCTTTGTTCCAAAAACAATTGCTCAAAAATATTTTTTTTACCCCACTTAGATTTTTGAAATTGCTTTTTTATAAGTACCTAATAATCTTAGTTAATAATTTAAATAATAATCTTAGTTATGGAAGAAACACACAGATCGAAGTGACTTTAAATACTTTGTGCAAATACTTTCGCCAGTAACTGACAAATGACTTGCTTAATGTTTCAAAGGAGACAACACAACAAAAGAAAGGCTAAACTGGCTAAAACACTAAGTGTGCTGCCATGGGTTATATTCACATTTCGATCAGTTTATTTTCTCTTTTGCTTTTTCCAAAATTTAATTGCTTTTGTTACCCCTTCATTTATAAAACAATTGCTTTTTCCATATTTAAATTGCTTTTTGTTACCCCTTCATTTGAAAACAACTGCTTTTTTCAGAAATTTAATTGCTTAAATAACTCAAAAAGTGGCTTATTTGTTCCTCTGCCACTCTTAACCTAGAGTATCGATTTACCTGCCTCTCTCATCTATGCTTTACTGTAAATTTTTTCTATTATAGAAACTGAAGTATGAGGGTGAAGATATAGATGATGATCTTGAGGACAGTTATTATCTTCGTCGTCTAGAGGCAGGACTATTTACTCTACAGCTACTCGACTATATCATGATGGAAATCTGTGTATCAGGACCTTCAAGTGTAAGTTGACTATTTACTCTACAGCTACTTGACTATATCATGATGGAAATCTGTGTATCAGGACCTTCAAGTGTAAGTTGACTATTTACTCTAAAGTTAGTTGAATATATCATGATGGAAATCTGCATATCAGGACCCTCAAGTGTAAGTTGACTATTTGCTCTAAAGTTAGTTGATTATATCATGATGGAAATCTGCATATCAGGACCCTCAAGTGTTAGTTGACTATTTGCTCTACAGTTCCTACAAAAGTTGCATAGGTATTATATGGGCCTTGTCGTGAGAAAACTGATTTTGTCACAAGCGAACAACAAAGGTGTCGCCCTGCCTGCACATTTGCACAGTCTGATCAGTGTTTTTGTTTTTCATTTTCTGAAAGTTAAATAGCTTAACTTACTGGAGATACAAAATTTTGACATTCTACACAGGTTTAGATAAACAAAGTTTTTGAGCCTAAAATTGTAAATATTTTCTTCCGGGCCATTAATTTTAACACGTTTTGATTGCTCAAAAGAACCCTCTCCTTGAGATGGTTCTTATTGAGTACCCACAACATATGTTTTGGTTGAAAAATAAGAAAATTAATTTTTTAGTACATACTCTTAACAAAAGGCCTGAGTCTAGCTAGTCTTTGCAGCTAAGCACGTTTGCATTAGTTAGATGGCCTCCATGTGAGCTGAACATTTCTTGTACTTCAACTACAGCAGAATCTATGGCGAAGATTTGGTACCAGTAAAATGCATTTAAGCCCCCCGGTGGCTTAGGCTGCTGTCCGTTCTAAGGCGGTGGTTCTGTTGTTGTTGACTTTTTGTTTATTGTTACTCCCATTGTGGGAGTCTGTAATTGTTCTGTTTTGTTGTATGTTACTTTTTGTCCATTCTAGTTTTGCAATCATCTTGATGGGGAAGAGAGAGCTGATTGCTTTGCTTAATTTGTCTTCCTGGTGTCTCGTGATGGTTTAGCAGCTCTTCCTCGCGGTGCCACCGGTTGTCTGCGGTTTGTGATTGTGGTATTTCCTGATCATACTCACTATTTTTCTAGTAATGAGGCTCATATTTGGACATTTAGGTTTTGGTGACCTTGACCTCATTTTTTATCACAGCTAACCACTGTATACTAGTTTGTCAGGTGGAATCAGAATATGGGATATTTACTGCCCGTTTAAAAACAAATGGGGCATTCCATAGTGTGTGTAAGATGGATGGACATTTTGGGCATGCATCAGATGTCAGGTGTCCAGACAACTGTTAGTAATTGAAAATTAATTTTCTTATTTCTCAACCAAAACATAAGTTGTGGATGCTTAAAAAACCTGGTTCTTTTGAGCACCCAAAAGCACAAGTTTAAATTGATGGGTAAGAAAATAATCACATTTTTACACTCAATAAGTTTACTTAACTGAACCTACGGGTTGTTTGTTTCAGATTAAAGGAAGAGTGATGCAAATCTTGAACATGAGAGGAGTGTCTGTGAAGTCTATAAGAAGTATTATGAGAGGTGAGTTTATCTTGGCTACCCTCTGATGACAGTGCTCAAATGGGCAGTGATAATATACTACTCAAAACAAGTTTTGTATCAGTTATAAACGTGTTCTGTATGTATTTTTAATTAGGGAAACAAGTGATACCAATCTTTCTTACATAATGGGTCTTTTGGCCACAAACAGTTGCATTTAATCATCCATAATGATTAACTAAAGATTCTGAAAATATTCCAAGTCGGTTACTCTGAGCTCCTCCAGTACCAAAAACACTACCACCATACTATAGCCCCAAAATACCCGTATGAGAAGTATTTACCAATCAGCAAGGTTGTATCAAAACCAGTCACGAAAATCCAAATAGCCCACTCGTTATTTGATTTTATCG